>JAQIVZ010003185.1:0-15419 GCA_034700945.1 Arrhopalites spinosus
ATTTTGACGTGTTGGGATTTTGACAGTCGGGCTTTTGACGCTTGGGATTATGATTTTCGGGCTTTTGACTTTCGGGACTTTGACGTTCGGGATTTTGATATGGAACCCTATAAATATGACAGCAAGATTATATTATGTAAAAACAAAATTAACATGATAAAGTTTTATAATTAAATTAAGTAACAATAAAATATCTTACCGATGACGATGTCCATGTTTTCTCTGGATACTTGACGGGACCTTATATACAAATATGTCGGGTTTGTACATCGACACGTTCTTCTTCTTTGTCAAAAAATTTTATTTTGACCCCCTCTTGCTTGTTGCAGTTTGCAAAAAAAAATTTGCAATGAATAAAAATTTTGCACTCTTGTTACGCGGGATGAGGCCGCCCTAGTCCATATATGAAAAGAATGCGCAAGTTCGATTCCCACTGTAGGTAGATTTTTGCGCGCTTTTGTACTCTTCGTAAATTTTTTGGTAATTAAATAATGAAAATTTTACATTAATTGTAAGTAAATATCAATTAATTCAGTAAAAAAGTATGAAATTTTTATTTTTGCGTTTACATGATATTGAAAGTGGATTATTAGAAATAGTGAGACAATAATTTTTTCTGAAAATAAAAAATGGGCATGAAATCGAGAAAATTAGCACGTAGACGAGTTGGTGTCAAAAATTATACAAAAAAAGAAATAGTGTCTATGATGGAAACCCGATGCATCGATCCCCGGGTCTCCTCTCGTGTGACCACCATGAAAGTTAAAGTCAGGCAGTCCACAATGAATCAAACATCATCGAGAATTGTTGTTTCCAAAAGTTTTGTTGAAGAATTAGTTAACTTGACAGAAACCCATGCCCAAGAATGTGAACGACCTAAGCTTCAAGTTTGTTCGTTTAAAGGTCACGTCGTCGTTTGCAGTGTCGACACTGCAAAACAAAGTATTTTCAACCAACGGATCGTCCCAATTCGAGTTCCATAAAATTGGATGAGTCCCTCCGTTGGGGAACAAGTTGTGCCGGTTCGCATTATGAGCAAGTGAAGACCGTTGTTTGCCTCTCTGGACATTTAGTTTCCTTTTAAAACCAGTTTCGTCAAGTTTCAAAATAGGCAAGAGCTTGTTTTGAGAGGAATGATTGAAGCTTCTGACATGATGTTAAAAGAAAATGGGGTTGAAGAGTATAAGCCAATTTTTTTGAGGTGACGGTCGCGTCCGGGGCCCGGCCCCTCCGAAATATGAAATAAGCAAAATTGAAAGCATTTATTACTATTTTCTAGCAGTAAAATTGATGTTTGTACACAGAAATCATTTTATTTATTGGTAAGTCTAGTGTTCTTAATCTTGTTTCGATGGAGACAAGATTTGGCAAAAAGTTTTGTTTAATAAATATTGCGAATAACATCCAAGAATGTCTTGGACCCAAGATACACCAAGACTATACGACACTACTGTGGACCACTACAGAAGCACAATTTAATGTAATTGCGCAGCAATTAAAATTTATTTTAATTACAATTAATTTAAATGGGGGAAAACTCAGCTGGTAATGTGGTGAATAGTCACCAAATTTCCCAGTTAACTACCAAATTTGTTAAGAATATTGGAGAATTATTTTTATTTTTGGACAAACCGCCAAGGGCTGAATGAATTTTTGCAAAAAAAATAATTTTAAGGACTAATGAGGGTACAACTGGACTGCATAGCCAATGTATGAAAAAGCACCAAATTGCAGCCTCGGATAAGCGACCAGTTTTAGTCGCCAATGGGAAGACCTCAAAAACAGACCAAAGTAAAATGTACTTAATTAAATAAAATAATTTCAATTAATTTCAATACTTTTAAAGGTCAAAGGTCCATCAGCTCATTTGAAATTCTGGCCACTCAACTACCCCTACAGTCACATTTATCCCGCTTAATTGCTCTTGATGGTCTTCCATTTCTCATTTTTTCTAAAAGTAATGCCATGAGAAGGACCCTTCAAACATGGATTGAGAAAACCGGAATCCGAAAGGAGATTCCAAAAAGTGATGTGACTATAAAAAATCATATCATGGAATTTGCATCAAAAGCAAGAGAAATGCTTAAAAATGTAACAATTATTTTTAAATTAATTTAAATTAATTTATTTATATATAAATTCTCAATAAATAATAATTTGATTAATTAATAATTTAAAAATATTTTTGGAAATTAGTACCTCATTTATATTATTTTAATTCGTAATAAAAATTCAAAATGATGCTTATTTTATGACCAAATCCAGGTTCGTAAAACCAACTTAAAGTGTCACAAGTTGGATTTTAATAAAAAATTGGATGGTAATAATTGAAGGAAAAAATATTTTTCTTCAATATTTGTGAGTGTGTTTATTGTTTAAATTTATTTGATTCGATTTTAGACTAGTAGTACGAACCTGGATTTGGTCATAAAATAAGCATCATTTTGAATTTTTATTACGAATTAAAATCTGACTAAATCCAAAAGAAAATGACAAATCCTTCTGTAGAGAGTATGTAAGGATCATGATACTACTTCATAATTAAATTTTTTTCATTAAAATCATCATTTCCATCATTTTTAATGAATTTTGGAAAATCTTCAAATTTTTCGGAGGATGACTTTTCAAGACGAAATAAGAAGTGAAACTGCCAAATTAATGCCTTTTTCTGTTCAAAATAGTTGACTGAAACAACAGGACAATATATTTTGGCATCGTCATCATTTAAAAAAAGATATTGGACCCATTCAATAATTAAAGTTAACTGGGATCTATTTCTCTGTTTGCTGTTCAGTGTTGGCTCCTCCCATTTTTTTCAAAGATTGGGACTTGTAAAAATTTTTGAGCGGAGGTCAAAATTGTGACCTAACTGCAAAACTAGACGCCCAATCAAAAAAAAATAAAGAGGCAAAATATTTTTAAAATTAATTTTTACATATTATGGGGTTCCTATGTCTCACTAAATTCGTCAGCAGTTCAATGAAAAATTGATCACCGCCGAAATCGGTTGGGGTTTGGAAATACGCAGACGGGACAAGTTTAAAGTTCCTTCAAAGAGAGTCCCTTCAACATGGGAGGGTGTGGATGGCATAAATTTGGCTGCGGTAAAATTCAAAAATTGTAATTGACCCTCAGGACAATTAAAAATGAGGATTTTGTACACTAGAGGGGAGTTCCTGTGGATACAGAAAATTTGAAGGTTGTGAGGGGGAGGACATGCAGCCACAAATAATTGGCGGGAAGGAAGTAGAACCACACAGTTACCCCTCCATGCTTGGACTGAGAGTTCATAATATTCTCATTTGTGGGGGCGTCATCGTCCACAAAAATTGGGCCCTCACAGCCGCCCGTTGTGTCACAAAATGGGAGGACAAAGACCTCATGTTTACAGCTGGTGACCATGATCATCGTGTGGACGAGACATGGGAGCAGAAAGTGGGGGTGAAGCGTAGAATAATTCATCCAGATTACAAGTAAGGACCTCTCCAATTAAAATGATTTGAAATTTAATTGGAAATTGTGTGAGGACTCAGGAAAAATGGGACAGTTTTTACAAACGATCTGGCTTTATTTGAAGTCTCAGAACCCTTTCAATTTAATGAAATGGTCGCTCCCGTCACCTTCCCACCTCCCGATTTAAGATATGAAGAGGGTAATCACCATTTGAATTTCTTTAAAAATGTCCATTTAAATTGGAATGGAATGTAGGGAATACAACAACGACGGGATGGGGGAGTACGAAACCGGTGGCATCCCATTCATGGACCTTACAAGAAGTTGACATGAGCGCCATGAACGATACAATTTGTAAGTGGTTCTACAAGTGGATTGCCGACCCCGAGGAGACTCACCTTTGTGTCTATGATCATTTCAAGGATGCCGCCTGTACAGTGAGTCTTATTTTACTTGATTCATCTTTACAATAACCATTACAATTATTTTTATTCCATCACGGGTGACTAGTTTTGGTCTACTTTTCAATTATCAGTTTAGGAAGCAGAGCTTCGTTTATGCATTTGCTCTGTCACATTCTTGTTACCATGGAAATATATTCCCAATTATAATTTATTTACCACAAAAAGTGTCTACGTTTTTTTTAAATTTGACCTTGTGGCTATGGCAACGGATTTTTAAGGCCCGTTACCACAACAATTATTATTTCTGCATTCTTCACAACATTTGGGGTAGGAAGGGACAATTAAAAATAAAGATGGTCGAGTCAGATTTGTGAAAAATGTTGCCATCTTTATTTTGTGTTGGAAAACTCTGATTGGACGGGACTTGGGAGGCGACCAAGAGGGGGGTTTCTTGGGAAGCCGCGGCTCTTATTTATCTATTTTTCCTAACGCAAACGCTTTACAGAGCTGATATATTTGAATGATAATTTGGTTATCTAAATTCTGACCATTCTTTTTGATAGGGCGACGTTGGAGGGCCATTGTATTTGAAAGAGGATGGCAAACAAATTCTTCTTGGGATAAATTCCTGGGGTCTACCTAAATGCCAACACGTCTATGTAATTTATTTTCTTGTCCTACTAGTTCACCTATCTTGTATTTACACATATTTTGTATTTTTCCCTACAAAAAAAACAATTTTCTTCCCATATATTTTCATTTCCTTGAAGGGCACTCTGGCGGTCGGGGAATGAATTGACTTGACCTCTTCTCTCCTGTAAGAAAAAGCCAAAACTAGAGTAGGGTACCCAGGGTGGATTCGAGAAACGTCCCTTTGAACAAATTTTAAAATCTGTAAAATGTTTTACTCTTTCTTGAGGTTAAGTCACTCCCAGACGTGCAGATCTAGCTTTGGAGATAAAATAAAAATGGATGGAGGGAAATAATATTTAAATCCCATGGGAAGACACACTAGCGAATTTTAATTGTTAATTTACATTTTTAAATGGGACATTAATTTGACAGAAACCCCGAGTATTTACCGAAATTGCTTACTTTGTTTCTTGGATTCGAGAGCAATTGGGACAAAATGGGAACACTTTATGAAACCAGCGAATTACATTTACTACAAAATATGTGTGACCTTTCCATCACAAAAAAATAAAGGAGGCTACGGCTATTCCATACAAGTATGGGCACGGGTGGGAGGAATTAACCCATTCCTTACCGAGCACACATTTTTATTCGCGTCACATTTAAAAGTTTATTAACAACAATTTTACAATAAAAACTTTCAATTTCCCATTTTTGTTATTTATTTTAACCCGCCAAAACGGAGCGCCCTTCCTCAATTTTAATTATGAAACCACCAACTATCAAACTCATTAAAATTTAATGGCTATCCTTCATTCTAAACGACTGGCGGCATACTTTCACACTTTTAACTTTAGCTAAACACATACATTGCAAATATTACAAAAAAATAACCACCCTCAAATTTAACACATAGTTTTATTTTGTTAATTGTGCAGAGTTTAAAGCAAAAAAATGAGGTTCTTTCTGTTGGTCACAATGATGGTGATGACGATTGAGGTGAGAAGTTTTTGAATTGTAGCGGAAGCTATTTTTAATGTGGAACTCAATTTGGGTAGATGGTGAAGGGCACAAAATTTCGGATCATCCTTCGGGGAAATAGGTCACTTGAGACAATTGAGAGCTTTTTTGGAAAAACAAATCTCCCTTTTACGACGAGGATTTTATACTAAAAACATGGAGGGTAGAATGCGGAACACCAAAAATTACTATCGCTAGATACCCGACCATGTCCACGACTAATGAACATGAAAAATGGTGGAAATGCCGGCGTTGAAATTAAATACGATATGAATTATGATAATTCATAATTATTATTAATCCTGTATGCACAAAGACAAACAATTTATGTATCCTTGATATTTATCTGGATTATCTACAATTTAAAATAAATTAATGCTAAATAATGTCCGCTCCCACTGTAATCAAGAGACATGAGTTCCTCTTTATAATATTTTTAATTGGTACAATTTTATATTTATTAATCACATAATTTAATCGTAATTAAGTAGACAATAATTGCATGTAGGATTGACCCATGGCATCAAAATTGACCCAGAAAGCAACTAAATGATGCGCCACAATTATTTTATTACATTTTGGAATTTGACCAGCATAGTTCTCAAGGATATCTCCATTCATGACAATTAGTTTATTGTAGACTTACTCTCAAAATTAATTGGACAATCTGCTTTGACAACAATTTAATTATAAATTTCAATTAACAATTCATTAACGTTTCCTTCACGTTGATTAATTTTATTTTAAACCAATTTATCATCCTCAATATAAAATGTACCAAGCGCTCAGATATATTTTGTTTTCGAGAATCTAAATAAATTCTCACAGATTTCCGGCCATTTGAGAATGTTCTCTGGAATAGCTCTGCAAAGGGTGAACGTTCATTCCAAAAACAAATTAAACCCAAAACGCCCCCTAGTGTCAATAAAAGAAATGGGGATAGTAACAAAGTTAACCCAAATGGCTTGTGTGATACCCCTAAATGATCCTTTTGCAACAACGACTCTAAATGTTTCCGTAATTCTTTGTCTGTATCCTTGGAGTCGGCGGCATTTTCAAATTTTGAGATTGAAACTCCTTCCAGATGGGTGGTGACATCTTCCTTCCATTTCTCAATGTGACCCGTGTCCCTCAATCTGCCTATGACTTCTCCCCATGCAGACGACCATTTTGAGTTTTTTTGTAAAGCTCCCAGAATTGGGGAAGCAAAAGCGTAGTCTTTTGACCACAAGATGGCGTTGACGTCCCTGTGAATTGTCAGTAGATTGGCAGCCATTGGTATTGTTATTGTGCGCCAACCAATGCAAACGGTCATCTTATCACTTTTTATCTATTAAAACAATTGTTTCATAAATGCGCGCCAATAATTGAATTTTAAAATTAAATTAGTTTACCACATTTTTGATGCACTCTAAAGGATTCCCAATTCGCTCAATTCGTTTTTCCAAAGCAGCAAACAAAGGGACCTTCGACTCACTGAAGAACGTGTCGCTTGGATTGCCTGGGAAATGCATCAAGGTCACGTGAACGTCTTGGCGCGCGGCCAATTCAGTGAAAGTTCGAGGAACGTTTTCTTTCTCTGGGATTGTGATCAAGGAAAGTAAATCAGAGGAGTAGTACAGACCCAACACAAAGGACGCAAAAACCCACACCAGGACCAGCCATCCCAATTTTTGGTGAATTTTTATACCTTGCGTCAACAAAGGCGCCAAAATTAGCAAGAATGTACTCCTTTGAAAGTCCACATTATTGTCATTTGTAATGAAAGCGCGCCATATGTATTGATGAATTTGAAGGAACAAGCTCACGGCAAAGACAGTCAAGATGGTCGTAGCCCACACTGTCCCCGAGAACGGCGCATAAAAGCTTGTCCATTTGGCATGCGCGGCGGTGGGTCGTGCCAAAAGAAAGTCGACGGCAGACAGATAGGCGTGAGTCATAACATCCACGTCCACCTCCTGGCCAAAAGAGAGGGCAGTGCAGGCGAGTATGTCAACAGTGTTTGAGGTCAATCCCCCCAAGTAACCAGTCCAAGTTCCATTGTCAAATGATTTTGAGTTGAGGTCAAAGCCCTGTAGTTCTGTAGTCAAGTTGTAGGCTTTTGAAGCTGACGCGATCATATTGACCGTGATACCGATAGTCTTTTCGCGGGAGCCTTCTCGAGTTTGGATGGTGTAGTTTAGGAAATGATGTCGAAGGAGTAAAATTCCAAATCGAACATGGTGGTTCCTGATACTGTCCATCGGTTTAAATCCTCTTGATTGGTCCGCCTTTTTCATATGAGACAGGGTATAGTCTACCCATTTGTATTGAATTTCATTCTTTTCATTGGTCAATATTTTTCCATTTGGGATGTCCACACCAAATTTATGAGCAAGTTTTTGTAGAAAATAGTCATCCATTTTGAAAAGACCTTCAATTTTAATTTTCCCGCCCAAAAAAATGTGCACATTTTTATTCGACATGATTGAATTCAAGTTTGTACTTGTTTGAAATTCTGCCTCCAAATTCAACAAGTTTCGACTTGCTTCTGTTCTGAAATGAAGCATCTCTTTGGCGCTAAAAATTTGAAACTGAGTTGTCGACAGATATTTTTTGTAGTCTTGAAACTTGAAACATGTTTCAACTTGCAGGCGACATTTACGACTTTTTTGTCTGTTAATTTGATTATTTTTGTAAAAATTAGAATGAATTGAAACCACGCCATATTTTGAATGTAGGATTGGTAAATGAATTAAACTTTCTAAATTGACAAGAGACTCAATTTGAATAGAGATGTCATGTGACTTGGCTTGAAAAAATTGGTCAAGAAGTTGATCAAGATGTCCTTGTTTTGTCACTGATAATGCTGGTGACGTCACTGTCAATAACATGGCGACAATTGTCCCGGGGTAAACTGAGCACATAGGAAACAAAGCAAAAATATTTGACCACTTGAATTCTCGCCTTTTCATTTTGACTCGTCAAAATCATTCCAAAATAACTCGAAAAATTATGAAAAATTTACAATGTAAGGTCATTGACCTTCATTTTGGGATTTTGAGGCTTGAGAACGCTTTAATGATAAAAGTGGTGTAAAGTGGTACGTTTTTTTCCAATGAAACTAATAAACAAAATTCAAAATTCGAAACAAAATGTTTCATAAAACGCTAGTTTTGAAATCATTGGGGAATATTGTCGCTTCCTAAAAATAAGGGCAGCTGTCTAATTGTCCGCTAGAGTATGATTTAATTTTGTCACCAATAATTAAAAGTGTCATCAGGTTAACAGCTGTCAGTTCACATTTATTATGAATTAATTTATGTCATTTAAAAATAAAGACACTTACCTATTTTATTTCTGAAACCCGTTCATCATGTCCTTGCGATTGTCATTAATACCAGCCCACCTTCATCATAATTGAGAAAATTCAAGGACAACTGGGGTCAGTATAAAATTCTAGACTCAACTTTCACACAGTGTAACATTTACGAAAGAATAAATTCCCAAAATTGGAAAACTGTCGGCTGTCCCTTTAAAAATCCCGCCATGTTGAACGAGAGGGTACCTAAATTACTACAGCGCATAGTTACCTACGGCCACGCCTACGGCTTCCTTCCCTACTTTTGGAATCAAGACATACAAAAATGGGACATGAATTTGGATACGAGATTTTGGCCAAAATTTACATGTCGTTTTGTGGTCATTCTTACTTACGAATTATTTCTCATCTATCGATGCGCGCAGATCATACAGGACAAGAGTTTGAGTGTCCAATCAAAATGTCAGGTCATTTACATGACCTCTGTGTTTGTCATTTTAAACTATGGCTACGTGGCTGTTTTGAATTGTTTTGGAATGCATCATCTCCTCATTCAAAATTATTTTGACATTACCAAAAACTTTTCAGGTAAAAAAATAGTTTATTTCAAAATTTTGCATATAATTTTGATCATAATTTAAATTTTATATTTTCAGACTGCGCGGGTATTTCAAAATTAAGGAGTAGTAAAACTCTTGGGAGGGTCATGAGTCTTTTTTGTGTAGCAATTTTTTTTGCTGCGTTGACAAAATGCATTGCTGTCTTTATTAATCCGAATTCCCGTCTTCTACTGACATCCCTTTCAAAAAATCCGCGCGAATTATTTTTTGGTTTGAAACTTCTCATTGGTTGCTACCACGCATTTGTTCATCATTATCATCATTACTTTTTAATTTTTAATTGGTCCATTGCTCTCGCCTACGCCAATGCTGTCCTCCCCATGATCAAAGAAATGAGGTAATTTTTTAAAAAATAATTCCCGCGTTACAATATTTATAAATTTTAAATTTAAGCACTTCAAATATGGCGCCCCGAGATGTGCTGAAGTACTACAGTCAGTTGGCCATTTTAGAAAAATATTTTACTGCCAGTTTTGGTGGATGGCTTCTCTCAGTTCAAGTTTATGGGACGACGGCAGCCATTTTAAATTGTTTTCAAGCCATCGTATTTCAAAGTTACCGCTCTTTCATATTGGCACTAATTTTATGTCTAATCATTTTGTACAGTTTTGAACAGTACAGTAATATCAATTATGAGTCACAACAAATGTTACACATTTGGCGGCAATATGGAGCAAGAAGGTCAGTGTGGTTTCGTAAAAGTTTGAGATATTGTAAACCATTTGCGGCCATCTGTGGGGGAATGTATGTAGCTGATAAGGGTCTAATATTAACCATTGTGACAGTCATTCTGAACAATACTGTGACCTTAGTGGTGACTTATAGAGCTTGAAATTTGACCCAGGTTAAATGTCATTAGTCATTACTTTTGGAATTTAATTGTTATCTAATTTATGCTCTGTATATTTATTTAAATTGTAATTACTTAACAAATTGTTCAATCGTTTGTTTTCATTATATTATTACCATTTTGATTTTTTTTAAAATTTTCTTTTTAGAAATAAACAAAAGTTAACCGAATTAATTTATAATTAGTTTGTCACCAGTTAAATGAATGGCTGTACACCTTAATAATAATAATAATCAGCGGCCAGTCTTGTTACGGCGTAGGCAAAAGGATTTACCACAGGGGCTGGGACAACCAAAATCCGAACCCAAACCTGAACCTGAAACAGATCCGAAACTACAACTGCTTTAAAACTATATTTTAATTGTAATTAATTAATCAACACACTCATAATTGCTATTTGTATAATAACATTTACACAATCAACAAGACATGCCGTCAACACAATGGCGGCAATTATTTTGGTCAACTCGGACATTATTTTTCTGACGTAACACTATTTTTTTGGAAAATAAACCCCTCGAGTTTGAGTTGCGAATAAATATTGCAATATTTAATCGATAGTTTACATTGTAATTCATTTATACACATAAAATTATTATGGCTGACCAAAGGTTGACCATCACTATATTTAAGAAAACTGTTAAATAAAATAATTTGCGGCATTTATTTTCATGGGCTTTTGTTACAATTTGCACATTATTTTGAATTTTATTTCCACATTTTGCACTTGAACAAATTATCTCTTTCTGGCAATGAATTCGAATGGCAGTGGAGTCAGCACAAATAAAGGCGTGTGTTTCAAACTGGGTTTTTTCCCGGCAACTCCACTAACGTGATACCGATGGAAAATATTTGAAATAAAAAGAAAAATTTCATCCATTGCCAAAATTAAACCTGGGCATGTTCGGCTCCCCGTGCTAAAAGGGAAGAAGTGGTCAATATTGGCCAATTTATTTTCAAACCCATTTTCATCCCGCCCACTGAGAAACCTCTCAGGGCGGAAAATATGGGGATGCCGCCAGAGTAGGGGGTCCTGCGCAACCGTAAATAAGTTGGGGAAGACATTGGTTCCCTTTGGAATACAAAAAGGCCCGATTGTAGTGTCCTCTGTCGCCGTATGAGGCACTCCCCATGGAACTATTGGTCGAAATCTCATCACTTCCTTTATAACTGCCGTCACGTACGTTAATCTTGACAGTGTACAATTTTAGTAAGTTAAATTGACCCGCCAAATTTAAATAAGTTCAAACTAACTTTGGCCTATGTTCCAATTTAATTGTCTCCCCAAGACTTATCACGTGGTCAATTTCCTGGTGGAGTTTGTCTTGAATTTGTGGGAAATTAATTAAAATGGCAATGACCCATGACATGACCTCCGCCGAAGTGTCCACACCGCCCATGTGCATGTCCGTTATGAGTGTCTTTAGATTAAAATCTAGAATTTAAAATCAAATTAATTATGGCGGTCAATGAATAAAATGAATTTATAAATTCAAAAATACCGCCAAATTCTTCCATGAAAGCTGAAGTGGGGTCGTTCATGTGGTCAAGATAAAGGTCAATAAAATCTTTGTCACTTTCAATTGTACAAGGCGCCCTCTTGTGACTGTCCACAATGTCCTCACAAATATTAGACAGTCTACCATACAAAATTTCAAAACGAGTCCAACCAGTGAGTTTTGGCGCCATTTTGATAACAAAAGGGAGGAGCATGACAGCAGAGGTTGTACTGCCAGCTTGTTTCAGTCTAAAATAATATTTTAATTATTTTATTTTATTTAATTGTGATTAAATAATTCAGTTACTCTTCGAAAGTTTCAATGGCATCCATTAATTGACAGTGCGTGGGCTACAAAATAAATTAAATTTTAATTTAAATTAATTTTAAAATTAAAATTTAATTTACAGCAATTCGAGCAGACAAAAGAGACCAGGGTCACAGTGCGGGTCATAATTTCTTTGTTTTTGAGACCTCTAGCGGTCATTTCACGGTTTCAGGCCAGCATGATCATTCAATTAGGACGTTCAACGGTTGACACGGTCATTTTGAGCGTTTCGGGGGCAACCTTAGTTTCTAAGTTGTGCGCTGGTGCACATGTGCGTTCTTGATGGACATCTCAGAATTTGAGAAAACTTGAAATTATTAGCGACAAAATTGGCCAAACTTTTTGGCAGGAGAAACACCAAGAGAAACCAATTTATTCTCTCAGTAGAAGCAACCCCATGAAAAATAGTGACCCTTTAGGGGGCGTTCATAAATTATATAACGCAGGTAGGGGTATAGCCGAGCGTTATCCTTAGTTATTTAAGGGGGGTAGGGGGTAGTCAAATAGTTATTTTTGTTGTTGAACATAAAAAAGTTCAAAAATAGTTTTTTAAAGGTCTTGTCCATGTACTCTTGAGGCTACACAGTTCTTAGAAAAAATCGGTCAGAAATGTAAAAACAAAGAAATGTCTTGTGGTTGTGCTCACTCCTTTGAGCTCATTGAGAAAAGTCAATTTTGCTAAAAACTGAAAAAAGGACAAATGCCCCAAGGTCTGCGTAAAATGTGTGCAGTACTAGGAAATTGCAATTAAAAAGAGTTGAACTAAAAGACTAGACGACTTTAAAATTCTGATGTGAGAGGGGGGGATATAGTCAACGTTAGCAAGCGTTATATAGGGGTAAGGGGTAGGCAAAATTGAAGGATTTTAGCGTTATATAATTTATGAACGCCCCCTTAGTGGTCACTGACCACTAAATGTACTGGATAGCACTCTGCTAAAACCCGGGTTGAGGGTTACGATCAACTCACCAAAGATTGTCAAGTGAGCAAATAATTTTGAACTATCGAAGTAACAGGGTTCGGCCTCCGGGAGAAATTGTGAACCTCCCAGTGGGAGAAATTGTGTATCTCCCACCCGAATTTTTACCGGGAGATATACAAACCGGGACATAGATAAAATGTTATTTTTATAATCAACCGGCCAGAATAATAAACCCAAAAAAAGTTGTAGTTTGTGCAGTAAAATGGTGAAAATTGGAAATGTAGTGAATATTAACTCGTTTCACTATTGATTTTGCATCATTGTCTCAAAATTCGTACTAAATTAATATTTTCATGGCATGCAACAACACGTCAAATGCCTTTTAATTTTCAGACTAAAAATTCTCTAATTCCCGGTAGTGTGTAACTCCCGCTGTGTAACTCCCGGTGTGCGACAGAAAATTCATTTCTCCCGGGAGATAGAGAACCCTGCGGAGTAATGTCAACAATATTTTGTTGAAAAAACTTCCACAATAAATTGTATAATTTAAGAAGGATAACTTGGTTTAATGATAAAGATTTAATTATTAGAAAAATAAAAAATATTAGACAATTACTTTCATTTAATTATCTTGTTTAAAATAAAAAAACAGGAAATAAAACGCTAAATAAAAATTGTATTGATCCATCAAAACCCTTTGATAGGTCCATCCTTGTCCTAGGACAAGAATTCTTTTTTGATGAACTGAGTGACCATGAATTGTCACAAATGATTCACTTTCCAACAAAACTTTAATTATTGTGGACTCCAACCTCCTCGCATGTCTCCTTATGGAAGGATGGACCACCTTAAAAAAATTAATATTATTCATTACATTAATTTTAAACATGGATCCTAATTAAAAATCTTTTGCATTTTTTGAATCTTACTTTTATCCCATCTGTACCATGCGCATGGATGGGATGAACCAGGACGTGGTTTCGACTTGATGGGTTTCTGAACAATGCCAGTGTCCCGAAAAACTGAATTTTGATGGCAAATTTCTTTACTCAACGGTCCCGACAATCTGGCTGGTGACTTGCATGGTGACACTCCTGAGAATGAAAAAATGTTTCAGAATCCAAAATGGGGGATAAAATATAAATAATAATGGACTTACGGTTGGCACAAAAACAGGAATAAAATTTACCCGGGATTTCATTGCAACTAGTCAACGTAAAATAAAAGTAGGTGCACAAGTCCTTACATTTTCTACTAAACTCATTTTAACAGGAATTGGCAATCGTCCCCGATTTCATGGGCTCCAAGTCTTTATCCCTATCAATAAAATTTGTGTTTTATTCTCTAAAATATTTTACACAAATTCTAACCTTCGGGAATTTCGACAAATGCACGTCATGTCTGCAGGGAGACCCCAGTCGTCCGGATTTTCTGTACATGTGATGGACGTGAATTTATTAATGCAGTCGCTTTTACACTGTCTGAAGGAATTCGGCTCACAGTCCTTGGCCTGTCCCCGTGTCTGCTTTGAGTTCATTCCAAGACTTTCACCTGCTCTCAAAATATTTTTAAAACTTTTTTGCAAAGAATTTCATTTTTGGAATACCAAATTGTGTTTTTTGTAATTTCATTTGTAAATACCTTGATAGATGACATTAGTCACAATGAAGATTATTTGGATGAGGATGAGCGACATTTTTATTTCCAAGCGACGACTGTCATTGAATATGGCGGAATGCGTTCCTTGTTGTCATGTTTGTTGTTAATAACATTTTAAAATAGCCCATAAATAGAGCAATTAAAACTAATTATTGACGCAAAGTTTCAAAAAATTTGCGTCGTTAAATGGCTCATAAAAATAAGGATGATTATCCATTAATTTTAATTACAAAAAATTCCACCAGTAATTAAGCAAGCCAATGGCTCTCGAGCCAAAAAAAATGGACCTAAGCTGAATGTACCTCTATTGATTTGGAACGATGTTAGTTAATTAGTTAATTATTTGTTCAAAATAAATGACTTGTTAATTAATTATGTGAATGTGTAATTAATTAAATATCAATCTTTATCAAAGCTTTCGTGTAATTTACTTTAATTAATCATAATTTAAAATAACCTTGAAATTACAGATAAAATCAATCATTTCACACGTCATTCAATCGTTTCCCCAAAAGATGGAGAGCCTTGGCAGCAGCAGCTGTGACAGTGGTGTCACTCCCATAATAAAATGGGTTCACACTATCACTACAGATGGCACTAACAGGCCAGGATCCATCCTCCTTTTGCAATTCCAAAAGCTTCCCAGCCTCTTTCATTACCGTCAAAATATAACCACGATAAGATTTCGATCGTGGATATACTTGCTTTACCTCAACCACCATATGTACATG
>JAQIVZ010003186.1:0-15412 GCA_034700945.1 Arrhopalites spinosus
CTTCAAAAATTAAATAAATAACATTATCTCGACTAATTTTGATGAAACTTTTGGCAACAAATGATGAAAAGTGTAATTAAGTATGCACGTGTAACATGAATTGAAGATTGACAGAAAATTAACCCTGTAAATAATTGTTGAGAATTGGTCCATAAAATACATAGTTGTGATTAAAAAGCATAATTTGTAAAATAAATTTTAGCAACTTTAATTATAGTCAAATTAATGGTAATTAAATGTGTTTCAATATTTGAACACTATATTCTCAATTTGACCATATCTAAAAGCAATGCAAGTCGTTTATCAGATTACAGTTTTATTTTACATATTTAAATTTAATGGCCAATTTCTAACCAATAAAAACCAAAGTAAACTGCCATTAAACATTCAATCATTAAACAGGATTGTTAACTATGATTGAAACAAAACTTTCTTTATTAAAATATACACAAGAAGCGTGCAATATAATCGTCTTTAATTAATTTTAGAAGGGTTTGTTGTGCTAATCGTTCCATCACAAATTGTAAAGTATTTTGCTTCAGAAAAGATTGTTCAAAGTGTTTAAAATAAACAGCAGTGAATTGCTAACAATAATCTTCGAGTACAATCATGAAAGTCACTAAATTGAATGTAAAATTAGCAAAAAAGAGTTAAATATAAAAAAGCAAGTGTGACGCTCTTCCCCCTGTTAATGTTTCTGGCAAAATGGCTCATGTTCATGGTTTTTGATTGTTGGGAATTGGTTCATGAATTGAAATATTAAAAATCAAACCCAAGTATTTTAAACAACTTGCATTGTTTTAAAAAAGTCTCAAATGGCAAATAAAATGTAAAAAAGTTGACACAGTATATTGCCATTAATTTGACACCACGCTTGTGTAATTCGACTGTAATTGAGGTTTCAAAACTCATTTTACAAATTGTGCTTTTTCGCCACAATTTTGTATTTCACGGGCCAAATCTAACAATTCATTACAGGCTCAATTTTTCGTTAATCTTTAAGTCATCTTAAATGAACACAATTAGAAAGGCTCCCGTAATATTGAGTCAATTTCCTAACGGGACGTGGCAAGGCGCCTTTGGAGAAGTTCAGCTGAATATTTCAGGTAATTTTAATTCAATTGCAATTAATAATTATTAATGAAATAATAACTAAAATAATTAAATAGATTGCATGCTTTTCACTAGTACAAACATCGCGCGCCTTAAATTTTTCGATTTCGGAACTCACTCATTTGACATAAACGTCATCTTCGTTACTGGTAAGCCCCTCCACGATGTCAACTGGACCGCCCTTTTCACTCCCTTCTCGGACACTATCTGGCTGGCCATTATCGTGTCCACTTTTTGTGTCATGCTGATGCTTTATTTACAAATGGAATCTGAAAAACTTCGCGGTCATTTTGACGCCTTCACTTTATCAGTTTTGGCCGCCATGGGCACTTTATTCTTACAAAAGGTCGTGACCTGTAACAAATCGATGCTGACTTTAACCATTTGGATGTCAATGTCATTTCTCTTGTATCAGCTTTGGTCTATCGACATTTTGGCGGCCATTGCCGTCCCCCACGTCGAAAAAAAGCCAACAGATTTTACAGAATTGTCACACGAAACATTGTACAAAATTCAATTTATTAGCATGCCAGGCTCACTAAGTGACTTGGCTATAACTCATTCAAAAAATCCCGCGTACCGCCAACTTACAAGAAGACTCAACAGAGTGCCCGTCTCTCAAGTGGTGAATTGTGTCCAGTCGGCGGGGATTGACGATAGGACCGTATGCATTAATTGGGACATCGTTTTGGATCCTGTGATAGCAGCCAACCTGACTTTAAGGGCCGAATTCAAGAAGGCCACTCACACTCAGGCTCACACTCAAATCTCCACTCAGGCTCACATTTCCAAATCGACGTACCCATTTTCCAATGCATTTTTCCTGCTACGAAGTTCTGAATTGTTATGGGGTCTCAGCGTATGAATTGTGGCAAATTTTATCCTCTTTCTGAATATGTCCATCATTGTAAAAAATATTGACCCGTTAAAAAGTTACAGGTCAAAACGTAAACAAAGTCCCATGATTTCAATAATTTTGTACCACAATTTTTTGGATTTTGTTACGTTTTGACCTGTAACTTTGGAACGGGTCAATATTTTTTACGATGATGGACATACTCAGAAAGAGGATAAAATTTGCCACAATTCATACGCTGAGACCCCATAACAATTCAGAACTTTGTAGCAGGAAAAATCGATTGGAAAATGGCCGTATTGATTTGTAAATGTGAGCCTGAGTGGAGATTTGAATGTGAGCCTGAGCTGAGCCTGAGCCTGAGTGTGAGTGGCCTTCTTGAATTCGGCCCTAAGACCCGATTTTCAGATCATGATCAGGTCAACCCCAATATTGACCACACCCCTTCATCCATGGGTAAGGAAGGGACGGCAACATGCTGAGTTTTTGAGTGGCCTAATTGGCTGGACTAGAGACAGGATTGATTCATAAGTGGATACAAGAGGCTGAAACAATCACAAGGAAAATTGGCGCCACTTGGATGAATCGGCGGGAGAATTTGAAATCACAGACTTATAATAAATTAAAACTTCTCTTAAAAGTAGGACACTCCGAAGTGAAACCATTAGAAAAAAGTTTTTTATTATTCCCTCTAGCGGCTGTAGTTGGCGGTTGTTGTGTTGGATTTTGTCTGCTTTTTTGTGAAATTTTAAGCGCTAAAATTTAAAAATGGATCAATGACAATGATATAATTTCCAAGAGCCGCGGAGCGGCTGGTAGAATTAACGGAATTTTGTTTGAAAATAAATTTAATGTACAGGTCATGGGATTACCAGTTTTATTCATGAACTTGAAAATAATGCGAGGACTAAATTGACCTCAAACTGATCATTTTTGTTAAATTAATATAAATTAAAATTAAATCGAGTAAATAAATTTTTAAAATTTGCAACATTTTGTAAATTTTATTTGCAATTAATTAGTAAAATTATTATTATTGTTTTTTTGTATACTTCAGACACTGAACAGTTGTGTCAGTTAAAAATTAATTTAAATTTTGGCGGCAAAATGAAAACATTTAAACATAAAAATTTAACTATAATTACAAAGCATAAAGATAATGACAAACAATCCAAAGGCCAAAGGATAAATAAATTTGACCATAAAATCCAATTTTTGACCGCAATTTTCTAATTCGGCCCATCGTTTTTGAACTCGTCCCTTCAAATTTTTGGGTTCTCCTTTTTTCCCTTCTTCCACGTCAGAGGTCTCCCCATCCATTAATTTGGCTTGTTCAACACTATCCCCGTGACATGGACCTTTACCACAATTTGATCTCGCCCAATAATTAGCCACCACCGCTTCAATGACCGCAAAGAAGACAAAGGTCAATGAAATCCCCGTCCATTGGTCAATAGCCTTTGTGTAGGACACGTGTGGGATTTTTTCATTAAGTCTCGTCACATTGAATATCATAAGAGCCAATGAGGTCACAGCAAGGGTCATACGAGCCACGAGAGTACGAGCGTCCAACCAAAAGGTCAAGTATGACATGATGACGAGCATTGTACAAGGAATGAAGACATGCAGAAAATAAGTTGTAATTTCACGCTTTAATTCAAAATCAATTTTGATACAGCTGTACTTTCCTGTGAATTTAAATTTCAAACAATTAACTTTTAATTTTAATTAATTTAATTTTTATTTTACCTGTCACAGTTTGCGAATCACAAACATCCTGTTTGAAAGACTCTAAAGTGAATTGAGGTAACTCAAGGGAATCTTTCACCTGGATGGGGTCAACTTTTTTCCAAGTGATCAGAACATCTTTGGTTGTGTGTGCGACTAGAGTCAATTAAAAATTTAATCATAATTAAATATTTACTAATTTAATTTAAATTTTTTTTGAAAATATTCTTACAACTCGCAAGACGAATTGAACAAGTTTGGGTGTCAAAAGGAAAAGATTTGAGTATCATTGGACAGGCTAAAGTGAGGCTGACCCTGTAATTGTAAATTAAAATATTAATTTTAATTAATTTTTAAATTAATTAAATTGACCTCTCACCTTTCACTTTGAAGAACTTCACCGCTGGGATAAATTCTAACAAATGCGTTGGGTTTAGTATAGCCATGAACTTTTGATTCTTTTTCATTTGAAAAAAACAAATCCGGTGTCCAAATTTTACTTGTGTCGTGTAAAGTTAAATATTTAAGATCTGAAATTAATTAAAATTAAAATTAAATTATTATTAAATTCTATTTTTTCTTAATTTAATTAATAATTAATTTTTGTCATTACCTGAATTTCGACCCGGTGGATAAAAAGCAAGCCGGCTGTCAACCCATTCTCTTCTAAAAGTTAATTGGACGTTCATTTCCTAAATTAAAATTAAATGCCTTCATCAAATTGACAATAAATTTAACGTAATTAATCATCATTAAAATTAATTTTTAATTATTGTGATAATCACAATGTGATTGTTTCTTACATTATTGGCCGTGTCAACCGAATCAATACTCCGCACATAAATATTTACAGTGACGACAGTTGGGCCATCTCCAGCAAAACAAAAAGAAGAGAAATTAATGTAACTTACATTAATAATTGAAATTTAATAATTAATTAAAATAATTAAAATAAATTGTAAATTACTTGATGTGTCATTCCCTCCCGGACTAATTCGAGTGTCATACTCCTCCGTTAAAATTGAATTCAAGGCATCTTGCTCCGCTCTTCGATACAAATTTAATCGTCTTTGAGCACTACAATTAAATTAAATTAATTAAACTTTTTTAGCGCTAAATTCCATTCCAATTTCGTGGCTAACCGGCAAACCCAACAAAAAAAATCCCTCCACAATTTTAAACAAATACTGATCATTTAATGACAAATCACAATTTAAATGACAGTAAAAAATCAAGAAGATAATTTACGAAAGAATATTGAATAAAATAATAATTGAAATTAAAATTGAATAAAAATTATGAAAAATAACCTGGCAGAGTGGAGAATGAGAGCCAGGAGGCTCAAAAAAATGATGCGTTTCATTGTGTACACAAAAAGAAGAGAGAGAGAGAGAGAGAGAGAGAGAGGGGGAAGGTGGAAGGGAGAAGGTTTGGATTGGAATGGCAAATAAAAATCACCCCCCATCCACTCATATAGATGTACATACTAATTGGAGGGTGTGGGCTCTCTGGAAATTAAATGTCCAACTCAAGGGGTGAACTCTCTCCTCAATCGCCATTTAGCGTCAAGGCCAAATAAATAGACTCAACACAAAAACCAGTTTCAAAAACATCGCCAAAATCCCTGGCCCATGTGCCAGCCTAAACCCCCCTTTCCTTTTTTTGCCAACTTATTAAATGACCGTCCACATGTCCTACACAAACACACAGGATGAGCTTGAGCTTCAAACAAGTTTTTTATCCGTTTTTTTTGCAACGCTTAAAAATGAAATCATGCTGTGCATACAAATATCCTATTTAAGTGCCAAGCCATGCTTAAACATGGAGAGATGATGGCTACAAATGACAATGAGATCATTACCATTTTCTTTAATCGACTTTCTATTTATATTCCATTTAATCTTCCCTTCATAAACGTCAAAATTTTTTTACATTGAAAATTTGTACTACCCTAAAACTCCAAATAACCGCCTACCTCCAATAAGCGCCTATGTATTACAATGTTAAACATAGGAAAAATTCTAATAAGCGCCTACCCGCGGCCTGAATTTGACGCTTATTGCCTAGGCGCTTATTTGGAGTTTTAGGGTATTTTAATTACATGCAAGTGTTCATAATGAAGCGAAATGTTTTTTTAGATCTTGATTTCACGAGTAATAAATAGACAAAACAAGCGTCGCTTCGCTCCACTTGCCCGCAGCGCACAAACTGAGTTATTAGTGACCTCGCTCACGGTATCATGTGACCAAAGAGTCTTTGTACTTTGATCACGACTCGTTTGTTGAGTAGTAGAAGGATTTAATTAGCAAATCAAAAGTCTTTTGGACGTATTATACAGGTATCATTAAAAAAATGTAGAGAAAGAATATCTCAATACTTGAGTGACGTTAGCTACAATTGTTGTATTTTAGCTCGCCAAGTACGCGTGGCAATAATAGAAATTCTAAAATTCAGAAATGGACTAAAATTCACCCATTTGTGAATTTTACAATAATAATTGTACAATTATTGTTGTTGCTCCGGGTAAGGCACGTGGAGTCCTCACTCATGTTCCCCCTTTGTGGGCCTATAAAGGTCCCACCGTGGCCACGGTGCCCCACGAGTGGGACTCCCACGTTTTTAAAAACAATTAATTTAATTAATATAAAAATAATAATGTAATTTTAGTTGTCATGGGTTGTTGTTGTTGAAAATTAATAAGTTAAACAGAAAAAAAATTAAAAGAAATTGCCAAGCCAGATACACGCTATGCGCTCCCCCTTGAAAAATTGGAGGTCAAGTTAATTGTACTTAAATATTTCACCTAAACTATCCGGATCCTTAATGATACGGCAGCGGATTCGAATTCAGCCCATTGAACTCTTTAATTTGAGTGGTTACATGATACCGGTCGCGCGAGGTCACCGATAAATCTATATAAGAGTCTTTTTAATAATATAATAATGATATACTGTAATTATTATTTTGCCGTTTTCCAATCCATTTTTCATGCTACAAAGTTCGGAACTTTTATAGGGTCACAGCGTATGAATTGTGCAAATTTAATGCCCTTTCCGAATATGTCCATCATGTTAAAAAATTTTGACCCGTTTCAAAGTTACAGGTCAAAAAGAAAAAAAGTCAAACAAATTGTGGTCAAAATTATTGAAATGATATTACTTTTTTTTACATTTTGCCTTGTAATTTTGGAACGTATTTTGAAACAAAATTTCTTGGTTCGCTTACACTACATATAATGATACTTTGAGAGAGCCCCCACACTTATATTTTTACAATTTCACCACTGCTGCTAGCAATATGCAAAAGGCGAGATTGAGCATCGAGGCAAGTTAATTTCTATTTGTCAGTTTTTTGTCATCAAAGTTCAATAATTTCATTGACAATTTAAAAAATGAGACCAGATTTAATGCACAAATTTTGGGACCTAAATCGACCCATAGTTCAAGAGCGTAGATAGAGGGCATGTAAATGGTCTTTAAATTATTTGAGCACATTTTTCATGGAATTGATCAATGCTATTTAATTCTTCCTCGGAATTTAATGGTGTCCTTGGAATGGGGTAAGGGAAATTATTGTAAGGAGGAATGAGATGAGGAAAATTTGGATGGTGGATGTGTGGAGGGGTCATTAGCCCGATCAAATGAGCGAAACTTTGATGGTGAATGTTAAATCCCCCTTTCGATTCGTAAGTGTGGTGTACGTGGTTTCCCCCGGTAAAATACGATATCCGCTCCTCCCCTTCTACATCCGGCAACAATTCCGTTCCGGACTTCTCCTAGACCAATAAAATTAAACGATCAATTTACAATTTGACCTTTATTTAAACATTTATTTAGATTGAGACTTACATGGGTCAAGGGCTGGTCTGATTGGACTTGTGGGAGAGGAACAGCTTCGGAGAGATGGGGGATCACAGCCAATGCTGAGAGGAGGACCAGTTAAATTTTCATTTCCATTTTCCTTTTGGTTTGCTATTTCAGTCTAGAAAGAGATGAGGATGCGGAGAGAAGAGAAGAGAGAGCAAAATTTTTTGTGAATGTCCCTGGACATGAAATTCCTCTTCTTTAAGTAGTCAAAAATTTATTACAAAATATTCTGCACGTTTTGAATAACGAGATGATGAAAAAGTCACAGTAAAATAAACAATTTATGAATAATAATCACCGTCTCATTTTGCACTTTGCCAATTTAAATATGAAATGCAAAATTATGCGAGAAGCAAAACGGATCTAAAATCGAATGACAAACATTTTATTTGGAGTTTAATAAAATTGGAATAAATTTTAATTTTAAATCCGTCACTTGTAACTTTTCAACATTTAATTTTGCACATATTAACAGCAGTCGTCTGCATTTATTTGAAAATTAATTTATTTTGCAATAACTAACTGTACTTTTCAATTAACGAAACGCTGGCTGTACTGTTGTCATCAAAGTTGAATAATTTAATGGACAATTTAAAAAGTGAGACCAGATTTAATTGATTTGTGACGTCATAATGGCCCTTTGATAATCGTCAACCAAACTGCATAATTTAAATGTTGATGTAACTAAATGACAGTCACATTTATCAATGGTGTCATCACAATTAACTTATTGCTTTGTACGTGTAAAGGGAGACCACAAGGACCAGTGGTGGAAAGAAACAGTGGCCACAAAAAATACAGCCATCTACCAAATTACGTCTCCACTTTAACTGGAAAAATTGAGAATCTTTATTGTCCGTGAGATGTTTTCCGGTCACCCTGTGTTTGCAATGAGAAGAAAATTGTGAATATTTTTATCATTCACAAAAGAGTCATGCAATTCTCCTCCCTTGGGGGTCTCCATCTCTATGAATTTTCAGGAAAAGTTATTTTGAAACATGAACTTTGTTATTGAACAATATTTAAGGGCCCTTTGAATGCCACCACAGGAGATGGAATGTGAGAGCCCTTTGTTTTGTTGGGATTATAAATTTTAGAAAAAACTTTGGAGACAAGGACCAAGGGGGGATTTCTAAGCAAGTTCAATAATAGACACTGGCCTTTGACTCAAAAAATTAAACCAAAACTGATCTTTTTATTTTAGGAATT
Organism: Arrhopalites spinosus; assembly: GCA_034700945.1. Taxonomy (NCBI): domain Eukaryota; kingdom Metazoa; phylum Arthropoda; class Collembola; order Symphypleona; family Arrhopalitidae; genus Arrhopalites; species Arrhopalites spinosus. Next base: position 8,773 of record JAQIVZ010003186.1, read on the forward strand.
GTAGAAAAAAAATTAAAACTGTATTCATTCTGCCCATCTCGTTCAGGAGGCAACAATAAAATTGTGTCTCAATTATTCCTTTTGAATTCACCAAATTGAAAAAAAACTCAGCCAATTTGGTAATCGAAATTAAAGTTTCCATTTTCTCAATTTTGTACGTTTTGAGTCTATTTGAAAAACATGGTTCCTGTTTCATCGAAGCTTTTCAAGTGCCCTCAGTGTCCTAACAAAACCAAAACTAAAGGGGACATCGAGAATCATCAAAGTCATGTTCACTCAACTGAAAAGCCTTTTGGTTGTACACTCTGTCCATTCAACACCAAATCAAAGAGTAAAGTCAATCGTCACATGAAGATTCACGATGTGGAGGAGGCACCAGGGGCGTATCCAGGGGGGTGTTTTGGGTGTTTGAACAGCCCCCTAAAATTCCTAGCTTACACCAGATGTAATAGAGAAATTTGCAAAAATTAAATTTAGACTAGATAAAATAAGAGATTTTGCCCATTTAACCTGGAAAATACCCCCCTTTTTTCCGACCTGCGTATGCCCCTGGAAGGCACATGGGTGCACTTTTCTCAATTGCCGTTTTTCCACCCACGAGAAACTAGATTTGGCTCGTCAAGTGAGAATTCATACGGGAGAAACCCCTTAAGTTGCACATTTTGTCAACAAAAATTTACACAATGGCAACATCTCGAGAGACACATGAGGAGGCACACGGGAGAGAAACCGTTCAAGTGTCCCATTTGCCCCTACTCTTCCATCACCAACAGCCATCTTGTTAGGCATGTGAGGAGTCATACGGGAAAAAAACCATACAAATGCCCTGTTCAGGGTTGCAAGTATTCTGCGACGACTAGTGGAAGCTTAAAATTGCATGGGGTGATGCACTTGGAGAAGAAATTCAAGTGCCTCTCCTGTCCCAAATCTTTCGGATTGTCAAGCCACTTGAAGCGCCACATGGTGACTCATGGAGAGAAGCCATTTTCTTGTGCCCAATGTTCTTATCGGTTTCATGACAAGAGCAGTCTCACCAGGCATATGAAGGGCCATGAGAAAGTTTAAACTATTTTTGGTGGGCATCAACAGTATGTTGTCCAATATCAAGTAAAAATTTGATTGTATTATTCAAAAACAAAATGTTCAGTTAATTACAACTAAATAAATTTATTTTTTTTTTGAAAATGACGACCATGTTTCTTGTAGTAAAAAATTCATCAAAATTTTTAATTGATCCTATTAATAAAACTAGTTTTGTAAAGGATAAGGTGGTCCACTTAGATGGCCAGATTTGGAATGATGCCATTGGCCAAATTGACCATTTTTGTATGAAATAATTTCTTTTTTCCGACAAACTATTTTTTTCCCCGACAAAATTATTTTTTTTTCCCGACAGTCAAAATATATTTTTTTCCCGACAAAGTATTTTTTCCCCCGGCAAACTGTTTCTTTTTCCCGACAAATAAAATATGGGATTAAATACAAGTTTCTTGTGGGAAGAATTTTCTGGGGTCATCAGTAAGGGAAGTGAGGGCATGGGCAACCCACATGGCCATATCACGAGGTCAACTTGGGTAACACGCCGGACGCTTTTACCACATCTCCCTTAGTAAGCCTTATGTATGGACCTGTGTGCTTAACGTTATCTCGTCGCAAGGGTCTATTGACATTGTGTGGCCATGAAAAATTATATAAATAAAACTTTAATCCCCAAAAAGGTGTTGTAGCCCCTTCATGACTGGTTGTATGTGGGCTCTAGGAAACTGTTTGAATATAACTTCATACTTGATTTTTTACGACGGGTCCTTTCTCAATCCAAAAAATTATTTCAAGAGTCATTGACAATTTGTCCGTTCACCAACCCAGTAACTGATTTTGTTAATATTGGTTATGGGTCTACATATTTTTTAGTAAATTTATCTTTCAATTTTTAATGAAACATTAAAAATAATATTATTTTATTTGCAGTTTCATAAAAATAAAGTCCTTTATAAAATTTATTATGTTACCCGGCACAGAGACCATGGGCATAGGTCAGGGAGTTTTCATATACACAAGCATGTGACATATTCATACAATTTTTTACTTGCCGGGAAAAAGAAACAGTTTGACGGGGAAAAAGGAATATTTTGACTGTAGGGAGAAAAAAATATAGCCTTTTTGTATTTTGCCGTGACAAAAGTTAAAATAAACAGACGACATTAAATATTCATCGCGTTCAGCGTAAAGAAAATTGACAAGAGAGAGCTGACAAAAATGCTGACTTTTTTTTACATGAAATTATAATATTTTCTTTTATTTTTAGACACAACCACGCATTTATTAAACAGACATGGCAAACATTGTGATTAAATTATATAAAATGGCCATAATTATGTTGATGTATGAGGTGGCCGCCATGACAAAAGATCGCGGATGATATCGCGCAAATTGGGGGGTAAATAGATGACGATATTTTGATGGATATGGCCATGCTCTCCTCCAATGTAATTGGCGTCTCGATCTTCTCCATTCTAATTCACATTAAATAATAATTATAATTAGTCACCTCATGTCATGGCCCTCAAATTGGCAAACCAATTTAAAGTATATTTACCATTAGGGGCACCGGGGTCAATTTATTTTGTTGAAAGGGCTTCCCTTGACAAACACAAAAGACAAGAGCAAGGATAGCCACCATTTTAATGTTCATTTTAATTAGTTTGAAAATCACCAAACTTTGTTTTGAGAGTGTTAAATGATTGACAGTTAAATGACAACTAAATTCCAAATAGTTAAACTTTTATAACAAATTCTGTCAAAAATATAATGAACGATGACGTTATAGTCATAGAATTTTGTACATCAATTCGATCTTTCAGGCACGATTAAATATTTAAATGAAGATGCAAATTTGAGACGGATGTTGATGACAATGCAATTAAGTTTCAAATTCATTAGCATGTGCTCCAGGTGTAATATTTAATTGTCATTTATATCAAAATAGACATGCATTTTAATGATTTTTATTAATTTTTAACTACTTTAAAATTATTCAATGACGTTTGAATATATCTCACTTTTATGCATAAAGTTCCATTTTGGGAATTACTGTGAGAATTTAAATATTTTGCACAATGAAAAAAATAATTATGACGTCATCTTCAGGAATTCGCAAACTTTTAACTAAAATTTGCAATGAGGATAAAAGCGACATTTTTTCAATTTCCAGAGTCTCACTAACTTAAAATCAAACCACAACTAAAAAAACGAGGAAACATAATTTGACCTTTTGACCTTAAAAAATGAATAAGAATATCAAACTGATAATATTATTGACCTCTATGCAAGTCATTGACCTCTGTTTTTGTATTGAATCCAGTACTCAGATAAGTGCCTCTCACAAAATTGTTCAAGTAAGTCAATTCATTTTGACAATTTGGTACATTTTTGGTAAATTAATAATTAATTGTAGAAATCTAATGAAATTCAAATCTCCCGACAAAAACGAGGCGTCTTTTTCCACGGTGGTAGGCACGCCTTCTTCCATCATCCAATCAAAAGAATCATTACAACTCCCGCCCCCAAGAAAACCACCACAAAAGCAAGTGAGGAGTCAAGTCTCGAATTAGAAGACAGAAATTGGGGCCAGGTTGACCGAATTGGTGACCCATTTTGGTCCATTTATTTTACTATTTTCTCAAATCATTGAAAACCCTTCTTATCACCAAGTGGAGATTAATACAACTACACATCAATGGTTAATGACCCTACCAAAAGTTGTAAAGGTCAAGTCATCAAAATGTTAATTTTATTAATTAATTATATATTTAATTGTATAATTTCTCCACTTAATTTTAGTCTTTGTGTTGAATTAAATTTTTGTTTAAATTACTAATCAAAATTTTCATTTTTTTGAAAAATGACGTCATCTCATGTATCACATTGCTAATGGTTAAAGAAAATTTTAATTTTAATTTAAAAGAAAGTTAATTGTCAGTTAAACAGCCATTTAATTTGTTTTGATCATTTATTTTGTTGTTGTATAATTAAATTACAAAATAAGTTTGACAACATTTTCCCCAACTTGTCAATTTCATTTTTTTCCAACTTTACAACTGTATTGCGTAAATTTTTGAAATATTTGCACAACTAAATATGGCGCGCAAAAAACATGTACAATTTTCAAATTGTCTTCTTTTCATCTTCCTTGTGAAAATGGTAAGTTGTTAAATTAATTGTGAATTGAATTATAAATTGAAATGAATTTTGTTGAAGGTGAGGGGTGATGAAAGTGGTGAGAGTGGTGGGTATGCTGGGGAGAGTGGGGGATATACTGGTGGTTGGCCATTTTGGCCAAGTGGAGGTGAAACCCATGGACCCTAAGGTCAAGTTGGGCATGCCTATGACTATGATGAAGGTGCGACCCTGATTCACTGGCAAACTGACAAAAAAGATGTTCATGGGCCCAGATACAGACTGCCTTGTTGTCCACCATGTTATTTTGGTGGGGGAGGCTTTGGCGGGGGTAATGGTGGATTTGGTGGGGGTAATGGCGGATTCGGAGGGTCGAATGATATCAACGAGGCCACCACTGCCAAGCCAAGTGACCCTAATGCTAAATCGACTGGATGGTCAGGTGGCAATGGAGGATCCACTGGGTGGCCCTGTTGGCCTTCTTACCCTTGTGGAGGATTTGGCGGAGGAAATGGCGGGTCAACTGGGGAGTCAGGAGGAAACGGTGGGTCAGCTGGATGGCCATGGCCATGCCGTCCATGTGGAGGATTTGGTGGAGGAAACGGGGGGTCAACGGGATGGCCCTGTTGGCCTTCATACCCTTGTGGAATTTCAGGCGGAAACGGGGGTATTGCTGGAGGAAATGGCGGATCAACGGGATGGTCAGGCGGGAATTGTGGGTCAACTGGTTTTTCTCCATGTTGGCCTAACCGCCCACCATGGAGGCCAGTGATACCTGCAAACCCCGTAGGGAGATACCCTTGCAGAATCAAAAATGGATGGAGACCCACAAAGTCCTGGTGGCCCATTTACCCATGTGAAGACCCCGGATGGAAACCCGCCTGGCCTCCAACTAATGACTGGAAACCAGTTGAGGGGCCTCGTGAGGATTGGATGCAAACTCAATACTGGAAATTTTAAAACCCGCGAGGACTGCCATTATTAAATTTAATACTAATTAATTTTCATTCCTACAACTCCATTTTTTATACTCAACCATGTTAAATAAAATTTTAATTGTCATTATCCTGGTTCCACTCTTTTTATTTTTCTTGTTCATAATGGTGGATTGTGAAAATGAAATTCACAATAATAATATTTTATTTAAATTATTTTGAATATTCCCTCCATCTTTTCATTTCTACTTTGAGACCGCAATGCATAAAAATAAAATCATCTTTGAGGCCCATTTAATTCGTAATTAATTGTTGTTTCAATGAGGAAACCAATTAATTTGAATAAAATATGCAATGTAGCTAATATTGCAAAAATTAAGCATCATTTTAAAATTATCCCCATAATTTTACCTGACCCCAGTTCCAACAAATGGCACAGAAATAATATTTGTAAACACAAGTTGACATTGCAATGGATAACTCTTATAATGAAGGCAAAAATATTTTGTAATGGGGGATGCCATTAAATTTAAATAATTTCATTTAAGTTTTGTCCTCATTTAAAAACTACAACTTTCCCCAATAAATCCCAATCCTCGTATTTGTGTCGTCTAGAGACGGAACAAACTTCAAGAATTTAATTGCCAAGTATTTAAAATTAACTTTCATAATTAAACAAAATTATATTTTATTACTGTTTTCAGAGTACATCATTTCCAAAATTAATTGTATAATTATTTAAATGTTTTTAATTTAGCCGCCACCTCCAGAGAGCTCTCCAAGACAAATAAAATGAGGGGGGTAGTCATGTTGACCTTGGCTTTGTTGACCCTTGTGGCTTTGCTGGTACAGAATGGGATGGCAGGTCATCGACAACGTCGTGGGGGCATTGACCTGGGATGTACGTTGAAATGTACTGGCTACAATCTTTGTAAATTTGGCCCCAAACCAAAGGGCGATCGTGGTCGTAAGGCAGCCCCACGTGGCCGATCCAATTGTGGCCCATCTCCTGCCGGATGCATTTGTGACAAATTTTGGTTTCAAAATAAATAAAAATGACACCTTTCACCTTTTAACTCAATTTTGGGCAATGACTGTGGAAAATAGACTTTATAATTTATTATGAAAAATATGTAGCCCATTAATTTTATGAAAATAAACTACAAAATAAATTCTATTTTTTTCAAAATGACCAAACTGTACCAATTTTAATATTTAAAAATTTTTGCCGCCCTTAAAACAAAGCATTATGTACATAAGTACACCCAAACATGTGATTGACAAGTGTGCAAATTGAGATTGCGACATTATATAATTGGCAATTAATTAAAATTTGTAATGACGCAAAAATCCTTGAAAACGTGACAATTGTGTCAACTGCCAGCTGTTTAAATTTAAATCTCAATTAAAATTAAAATATATTTTGTCTGCCTCAACTACTTTAGTGTTTGTCACTCTCTCATGGTCAAAACTTTTAAAATTAATTGACATTTCATTTAACTCCATTTAAAATAATGAGTATCCTCGTA
>JAQIVZ010003187.1:0-15408 GCA_034700945.1 Arrhopalites spinosus
GTAACCATTCACTTCCTCAAATATTCCAAACAAAAACCAAACCACGTCTCCACTCACTTTAATCACAAATTATATTTCCACTTTAAACTCTTTACACTCTACATATATAACATTTTTAGCTATGGGGAAATTAAAATATTCTATGGGCAAAATTAAATAATGTATGGGTAAAATTAAATAATCATTTTTTATACAAATATTTCTCGTCTATGGGTAAAATAAGAGATTCTATGGGTAAAAAGAAATTAATCCTTTAATTAATTTTACAAACATGCCATTTTCTTAGAGTGCACTGGACCGTTTTTACTAGGACGTCGATACAGAAATTTCACATGGCTAACTTTCTAAAACGAGTCATCCTTGGAATTTTGTCCTTGAACTTTCCTTGCCTTCTCTTTACGTTCTTCCAGTAATTACAATGTTGGTGGCAGAAACGTACATAAGCCTTCATCAAACTGTTCAGATGTCCTTGTTCCTTGGAGAAAACACAGAGACAAGGATATCTGTGCATCATGGTGGGATTCATACGTATCTGCCACTAATTGTATTCAAGGTCTGTGGCGTTCTAGTAAAAACGAGAAATTCATTAAAATTAGAAGGAGCTCCAAAAAAATAAAAAATCCGCGTCTCGAATAACCGTCAGATGGACGAGGTCAAAGAAGGTTGTACAAGTAACAACATCCGGGTCAATTGGACAAATATTTTGAGAAAAATACCACATTTTGTTTTATTTGTGCCCAAAAAGGAGGATTCAAAGTCGTCAATTCATCCACATGGCCTTGGAATGAGAATTTGTTTTATCAACACTTTTGCTGGCCAATTGACCCTGATATTGTCACTTGTACAACTTAATTTGACCCAACTTAATCTGAAAGTCATTTCCGTTTTGACGAGTTTCTATTTTATTGGAGCCTCCCCATAATCAAGTTTAGTATTCTATATATAAAAATTGTTAATAATTTAATTGTGGTATGTTTTTTTAAATATAGAAGGCAGACATTGAAGAACAAGTGAAAGCCTTTAATGTCCTCACAAAACTAACTCCGGAATTAAATCCCGAGATTCTCATTGAAAATGTAAGTTTTTTTAAAAAAAAGAAGGGGATTCAGACAATTGAAAAAATGGGCCAGATAATGGCCGTAAATAAAAATGACCATGGGGTAGAGGAGGTCATAGTTTGTCGGAGTAGTGACAATGTCAGGATGGATTAGGCATGTAGATTTCAAGAAAAAAAAGAAAGAAATTTTCCCATTTGCTTAAGCATCGGAGTGAAATAATGGTGACGTCGATTGATTGATTACTGTACAAAATGATCCAAATTAGGGGCCGGGCCACAATAAATTTTACCACGCTTTTACTTTGTGTGTAAATGACAAAAATTTTAATTACTTTAATGACCCTCGACATTTTTTTCCAGGTATCTCAACTCATTGATAGACCTTGCAAAAATCTTCACGTTCAAAAAGAGAATCCTCATGAAACGTCAAAAATTCCTCACAGGTCAAGTACCCATGACCTGACCACCACTGAAAAGAGTAGGGAGTTAACTCAAATTAAACCAAGAGATGGCCCATGTGTAAGTTAATTGTATAATCATTATGTACATAAAAAGTACATTTGTATTTTTTTAATTGAAAATTAAAAAATACCAATGTAATTAATTAATTTGAAAAGGGCTAAATTTTTAATTTACAGTTTTCATCATTTAAGATAATTAAGACGACGATTAAACGACACCTCAAAAATAAATCAAGAGTCTGTTCATCCCAATTAAAATGTAGGAAAAAGTATTCAAAAGTCAGGAAAATAATTGCAAAACCATGGTCATTTCGAAAAGGTCAAAATTTACAACAACAAAAACAATTTGAAACATAATTTGTCTACTCTCTAACTTTATTTTGAAATAATTTATTTTTCATTTGAAATTTCAGTTGGTCGTCGTTGTTTCCGGTGTCCCATCTGTCCTCAAAAATTTAACAAGAGAAACAATTTAGAAGTTCACATTACCTTGTGTCAAAGTATTCACCAGAAAAGTAAACATCGGATTGAGGTCAATTTCAATAGGGTCACTGCAAGGAAGCGTATTTCAAATTCAATTGGAGAGGCAAACCGTCCCTCGAGTCGACCGAAAAAACGTCGAAGACTTTCGCCCCCCTCCTCACCAGAAAAGAAGGTCAAGAAATCGGTCACATTTTTTGAAACCCTATCGGGTCAACCTTTCTACACGGAGGATTCGGACGATGCAGCTGAAGATCTCGGATCGACCTACACAGATGGCGGCTACGACTCAGATGAATGGTCCAATGGTCCCGACGAGTGGGCCAGTGCGGCGGAACTGATGGGGATTTTATCCCAAAGTGACAAAAATGAATGGGAAGTTGAAGTGGACGTTGAGGAAGACGAGACCCAAGTCAAGGAAGGAGATTCTGAATCGGAAGTGGAGAAAGATGTCGAGCCGGAAGTGGAGGAGGTGGTCAAGCCGGTAGTGGAGGAAGAAAGGAATTGGGGAGATGAAAAGAGAAAACGGGTTCTCAGGGAATTGTTTAGTAATTAAACCATGCAATAGGCCATTTTTTTGAAAAATATTTTATTTCAACCAATGGGGGGTTGACAAATTCTGACCCGCCATCCCGAGGTTCTAATTCACGGGCATATTTTTGGTGAAATAGTTAGTGGCTGCAGCATGGCAGTTATTTTATACAAAATGGCGACCGTATGATGCAAACTGAGGGTAGAAATAGAGCGAGATAGATTCCATCTCGCGAGCTAGAAACCAAGTGAAATTCTGAGTCCCAATTTTGAATTTTTGTATAAATCTACTACATTTAATCTACATATTCCATATAGTGTATAATAGGGGGCTCTGCCGCCTCTAGTGTGGCCGAATGGCGGTCCCAGGTTCAATTCCTGCACAGACCAGAAGTTTTCTGCAATTGCAGTTTTTCCCTGCTTATCGCACCAGTTGAATGTCCCGCTGGCTGACCCAAAAGGTGGGCCCATAGTTAAGGTTTGCAAGCTAACCAGAAGGAAAACTGAACCATGAGTCCGTAAAGACAATTGTCATATCGAACTATAAATACGGGGTCAATTGTAGCTTGGGGGTGTCATTGGGACTCGTAATCTTGACTTGGGTTGGTTTTTTTTATTATAGTTAGATTCCATCTCGCGAGTTAGAAAAGTGACAAAATCTATCTTGAGTTGGAATCTCCCTCGTTCTATTTCTACTCTCATTTTGCTTCATACGGCCGCCATTTTGTATTAAATGACTGCCATGCTGCAACCAGTAACCATTTCACCATAAAAATGCCCATTTACGTAATGTTAAAAAATCTAACCTCCGTCGATCTAGTTTCGGCGGGAAAAAAGATTTTATACCCACGATGTACCGTATTTAAAATAAAAAAATTGTCTCAATTAGTTTGTATTTAGAATTTTACCAGGCACAAAATGTTACCAAAATATGGGTATACACTTTCACCTTTTCTTTTTTGCTTTATTTAAAATTTAATTATTTAAATATTTATCTCGTGTGCGTAGTTGAAGTAATCTTAATAAAAAAATTAAAAATGATCATCATTCTTTAAATGTAGTTTGAAGAAATAAAACATGTTTAACTAAGCTGGCCGTTAATATTTACTATTATTTTACTCTTACCACCTTCAACCTTGTTTTTGGCCCTTCTTTCATGTCCGCCATTTTTAATTGACATTATAATCATCTTCCTCCTCAAAAACTTGGACAGCCACGCCCAAATTTTATGTAAAATCCTCATTCAAAATTCATCGAGGTCTCATCAAAGTACCGCCAATATTTGGCAGTATTTTCATAACCAAAATTCACCTTTAATTAATTTTAACTTAAATATTAGAAATCCCCATTTAATTTTAATTATCTCACAATCACCACTTTCATATTTAATTATTAAAATTTCATGCTAAAACTTTCCAAAAATATTTCCAAAATAAATTAAATTCATCAAATGAATGAATTAATTATTTCATCTCAATTCAAGCTGTAAAATTGTCAAGTCAGTTAAAGTAGGTACACTATTAAAAAAAATCGTTAAATATTTAAAACTGGTAATTAAAAAAAATTTGCAAATTCATCCATTTCACATCCACGCAAATTAATGTAAAATTCCATTTAAAAAATGTGGACTGTACAAACTACAAAACAAGTACAATAAAAAAAAAATTACAAAATAAAATTCATATGATTAGCGACGAATGGCTTACAAATTGCAAAATGTGCAAAAATGCAAAAAAATAAATAAAATAATTGTCATCCTATTGAGAATCCACACTGAGAGCTCTAATGAAAATTTATTGACCAACTTGGACTGACGTCATGAATAATTTATCAAAAAATTTATTTTAAAAAGTGGCCACATCCCATTCGCCAACAAATTCAAAGTCAACAAGTTTAACTCTTGCAAAAAAAAATTATACACAAATAGAAGCGTATTGTAGTTTAATTGTGAGGAGGCTAATAAATTGAATGGGGTGGATACGCCATTTAAAGTCAAAAGCCCAAGGCCAGTCCACGAGGCCATCAAGAGAGTAGGAGCAGATGCAAATAAATTAGCACAATTAAAAAAAAAGGATTTTGAAATCATTTTTCCATTCATATTAAAATCATTTTTAATTTATGTAAAAATATTTGCAAAAAAACAACAATTTTAAAAATTATATTTTACAAAATTTTAATTTTTTCTATTGGCACTATTTGGCACTCTTAACTTTAACCCCTTTTGCCCCCCTCAAAAAAATAAATAAAATTGAACAATAAATAATTTAATTTTACATTTTTTAGTAAAAAATTAAATTTATAAAAAAAATTAAACAGTCTACAAAGTTAACTCATTTTTTGTGATTAATTTGATGATGAACATTTAAATTTTGGCGCCAAAAAAAATTATATTTAATTGACCCTTTTTCTCTTTCGATTTTTACATGGAGGACAGCGCCAACTACCTTTTGGCGTTGTTTTGAGACCAACACAAGGAAAATGGAACCATTTTTTGGGACAGCCCTTCCGGTCACAATGGACCATGTCACCATACTCAATTTGATTACAGAGACAGTAACGGGTCAAATAAGGATTAAGAGTAGGGTCATCTGACTGGTTGGCTTGTGTTTGTGTTGGCGGTTGAATTTGATTGGTCAATTTGTCTTTTTTTTGCTCCTTTTTTAAATGGCGGTCTTGATGTCTTAATTGGTCGTACGGAGATGAAAATGATTTTGTACAATTTGACCGATTACAAGGGAAGTTAAATGAGTCAATGTGGAGTGGAATGTGCTCTTTGACCTGAGCTATATTAGCAAGGTCATCACCACAATAATTACATGAAAATGCCCGCCTTTTCCCGGCCAATCGTGTGGTCACGTGGTCGAGGAAATTGGCTGTGGCTTCTGCTTTTGGTTCGTCCCCATTTAAACTGACAGTCTTTGATCCTCGAGGTGAGACTGAGGGTTCCAATTGAATGTCACAGGGGTCGTTGGATGTTTCTGTGTAAGTGTCGGAGGAGGAGGATGAAGAACAAAGGTCAATTTCGAGAGGGTCATCGTCATTTTGAGTGGAACTGGAAGACGAAGAGGGGTCAGGGATTGAGGTTTTTGAGTCACTTTTACATATTTTTAAATTGAGCGGGGTACAGCCATTTTCTGGTGTTGGCGGGACGCCATTGATTTTTACAGTAGAGGGTGTTGAAGTGAGAGCTTGTCTGTAAAATAGTAAAATTTTCTATATAATTGTCAATTAAATTGCCAACTTTTTCAGGTTTTTTTTCGCAATCAAGGATTTCTTGATTTGAGACTCATGTCAGTGATGATTTAAAAATTCAAGGACGCCTTGTAATTTTTAAGCAATTTTGTAAACTGTAGCTTTTCATTTTCAACGAAATCTCAAAATGTTGACTAATAAAAGGTCAAAATTTCATAAAAAAAAGTTTCTAAAATGAATTTCAATTTTTTCATAAAATCATCAAAAAATTTCATAGCCCCAAATATTTTCAATTTTTCATTAATTCATCCTTGATTTCAAAATATTTTAAAAAACTCCAAAAAATAATAAAATTCTCGACAAAATTAACTTAAAAAAAATAAAATTTTCAAAATAATAAAAAAATTAGTACCTCAATCTGGACCCAAAACTCCATCCCTCGTCCTGGTAAATTTGAGGTGGAGGAGAAGGAGGTGCCGGTGAAACTGAATTTTTGAACTTTTTACTAAAACCCGCAGTCCCCTCCTCCCCTCCCTTGGGATGATCCTTTTGTTCATGTAAATGTAAAAGATTTTGAACAGGGAAAATTTTTTGACAATTTTTACATGAAAACCAAGTAGAGGAATTTTTAATTCTTAATTGCATTTTATTTCCATTTAATTTCCCTCCAAACTCCACACAAAAAAAAAACGGAACTAAATTTCACTCCACACGCACCACAAAGGTGAGATGCACGCACACAACAGAGAGAAAAAAAAACCTTGAGAAGAAATTGAGGGGCCCTTAAGCGATGGGTTTAGTTTAGAGAATGAAAGGGTCTTGAAAAAAGGTTGTGGAAAAGATTTTTTGGAGAGGGAGCGAGGGACGGAATGTTCCCCCAGCCAAAATTTTAGTGGCAAACGAAAAATGTTCAATTTTTTCTCGTCTTTCCCCTCTTGAAAAGTTGAAACGTGTGTGATTGTAAAAGTTTTGGCTGGAGCCAAAAGAGAGCCAAGTTTCCCTTACTTTTTTTTGACCATCCTTTTTAACATGCCTCATCAACTTGGACTCTTCCCCCACCGTTAAATATTTGGGAGGAAGAGCACACAGAGCACGTGTACTCGAGTCTCTCTCTCCTCTTTTTTTTATGGGGTGATTTTTTTTCCCCTTATCTCCCCATCCGTTCCATTTCCAACATAAAACGTCGCAGCTGGTTCATCTTTTTTTGCCAATGCCTCCTTTTTTTAAATTTTAATTCACTCGTTAGTTAATTTTTATTAATTAATTATTTTATTATGGATTTTATTATGAAATTATTAAATATTTTACAAAATGGTGCTTTTTTAGTTTTTCAAGGTTGCGCGGGAGGTCAGTGCCCTGCTTTTTAATTTTGAGTGGATGAGTTGAGAATGAGGTTTTGATTTTGGTCATGTGACTCAGTCAAAAATTGTTTAGAAATGAGTCACGTGGAACGTTTTTGGGAAGTTTTTTTTGTGACGGGAAGTGGGATGGGAGTCACGTTTAGGTGGTGCGTCATAATTCCAAGGGGGAGGGTGTCAAATGACTTCCAATTTTTTGGAAGGAGAAGGAGAAAAAGTTTTTATTGTCTCTGAGTCATGGATAAATGTGGGAGAGTTTTGAACTTGGACCACGTGGCATTTTTTGAGCGGGATTTTTTAAATAATGTATAGTGGCGATGCAGCGATGGCTATAGATATGCTAGCCAAGCTTTTTTATGGCTATTTTATGCCGCATTTAGAATATGGTTCATTGTACAGAACAAATTTCACATTGATTGTTGATCAAGGTCAGCCATGTATTGGCAAGGTCAGAGGTCAAGGGCGTTGTGTTGGAACTACCTAAACTGGTAGTGCTGGATTGAGACTGGATTGACATTAATTGACTTTAATTTTAAAAATATTTAAATTAGAAACTGAAAATAAATTATTTGTTGACTGTAATTATGAATGACGTCATAATTTTACACGGCCATGCTCTTATTTGAGGGCATCCATCTTTTTTTTGCATGTTTTGAACTTAAAAATTTTCTTAAGAATGCACTGTAGTTGTACAGTTTAGCAATGTTTTGTCTGTCTCTGTACCATCACAAAATTGTATGAAGTTGAGCTTGACCTTGTGACCTTTAATGTAATTGTTTATTGTCAAAACTAATTGTCCATTCAATTAACTTCCCCATTACTATTGGCAAACTAAATTGTAGAGTGTAAAAAACTATTATTATTATTGTTAAACAATTTTTGTAATTAATTTAAATATTCAGGTGTACTTTTTTAATTTGAATTTAATTTTAATTTAAACAGACAAATTCCCGCCTTTTGAACTAATAGTACAAATTTGTATAGTAATTAAATACATTTGTAAAATGACAAGACCTTTACTGAATATAAGCTTAATTAATTTTATTAAAATTTTAATTATTTTAATTAATTATTTCAATTATTCTTCACCATTTAATGTTTACAATGCCTCCAGTCGCGATCCCCACAAACTTGCTTGGTGGGGTCAAGCGGATATTCAATTAGTTGATGAAATCAAATTAAATTATTTGGGCCTGTCAATGACCCTAAATGACACTCTACAAAATTATTTGGAAAGGTCAAATTAAATACTTCAATTAAAATTAATGTAAAAAATATGTCAGTTAATTTAATTGACAATTTAATTTAAATTAGTTATCTTCAAGACTATCAAGACAGTTACAGTGCCCTCATCGGATTCAACGAGTCAAGGTCAGATGACCTCGTGAGGTCAGTGACATGGAATCCGATAGCATCGTATCGAATGATGCGAAGAATTGTTCGTCTTGTTCCAAAATTTATTTATCGTCTTTCATCTTTACCTCAAATTGAAAATAGTAAATTAATTAATTACATTTTAAATAAATATTTTATTTAATTAATTTAATTATTTAGCCAGTATTCTCCATCAATTTCCAAAAAGTTCTTGGCCCAGTAAAAATATTAATGACAGCATCATGGCCATTTTACGTATTCAACATGTTTATAATCTTGATGCTCTTCATGTAAAATTAACTATTTCACTTTAATCACAATTAAATTTACAATTAATTATAATTTACTATAATTCACAATTAAAATTAATTCATTTTTTACTTGACAGCTCTCCCAAGGAATAATCGCGGGAGTTCCCACTGGAGCAAAATTAAATCGAGTTGATTGTTTTGAAATGGCTGTGTCTTTTTTTGGCCACGGAATATCTTTTTTTGGCCACATAATTCACAATTTTGGAATTTTTTTTTTTTTGGCCACATGGTTTAAAAAAATGTCTTTTTTTGGCCACAATCTATTGTTTATTGTAAGCTTAGAAAGTCTAAGGTTTAAGCATATGTGAAAATATAATAATGAAAATAAAGATAGCAATTGTTAATGCGTAATACCCAGAATTATAAAAATGGCCTAAGGTAACTTCAATATTTGTGAACCCCTGAGGCTCGTCCAAGAACAATGTTCTCAAATTAATGGAATTCATTGTTTTATGCAAATGCCCTTTATTTTAACTTTTGAAATGCTTCTTTTTCAAACTTTTTCTATTTTTGTATTTGTGGCATGGCTAAGCTTCCTCTTAGTCATATTTTCATTTTGGATTGAACTTTTGTAAGGAGCCCAGCTTTTAGACACAAATAGAGGGGAAAAACTTGGCAGACCAACCCATTAGGTGAGTCCATTCTCAATCTCATTGGGGGTATAGCACATGTCAATTTATTTTGTTTAAAAATTAAATTCGATAGACCAGTTCAAGCTCGGAACATAAAAAAGGGTCCAGGGTGTAATGGTCAAGTTAATAATCTACCCAACAACCAAAAACCGGGACGTGCTTCTCCTCCAACAGCACCGAGTACACAACATTTGTTTGTACATTCCCTTTGCTGAGCAGGAATGACCATCATTTATTTTAAATAATAAAAAATTTAATTTGTTGAGTGTCATGTGAGAAAGTCTTAATTTTCTATGCATAAATTTATTTTTGTGATTGTGGGAAAATTTGTTGGTGGTGTTTGTGGTTAATTTGTTCATAAAAGTTCATTATTGTCCGACATATTATCATCAAAAATTCGTATTATAGATTTGGTAGTTATTTTAGAACCTGTGGCCAAAAAAAGATATTCTGCGGCCAAAAAAAGACATTTCAAAAAATGGAATCATGTGGCCAAAAAGAGATATTTCCATTTAAAAAGTAAACCCTCGACGTCGCTACACTTGAGAATTTAACCCATTTAATGGTTAACTTACTTTTTTTACCTACATTAATTTAATTTTTTTAAAGATAAAAATTCTATCTGCATTTTTTTAAAATGACAACTATCCAATTCATCAATCATGTCAAAATTGACAGATCAATTTTTTTTCATACCAAAAATCACGTAATATTTAAAATTAGACAAGTTTGGTGAGTATAAAAATGGCCACTTCGATCATCCTTCTCTATTAGTACACTAGCCGACTTTTAGAATTAATTAAAATGGTTAAAGTATTTTTCTTAGCCCTCTTGGGCATGTCCCTCGCCCTTGCAGTTGCGTCACCAGTGGGTTAGTATTTTTATTTTTAATTGAAATATTTTTTAATTAAATATTTTAAATAATTAAAAAATTTATTTAATTTCAAAAATAGAGTCGGGATGGGATCCTACTCAACCTCATCCAATGGATATTAGCCAAGGAAATTATTTAATTTCCATCAGCAAGGTACTTGAAATAATTTTTATAATTTATTATTTGTTATTTTTTAAAAGTAATTAACCCCGCCATTTTGTAAAGATGACTCAATCTCAAGCCATCAGCTACTGTAACAACAACGGAGAGCGGAAATTGGTGGCGCTAGAGAGCTCTGAAGAGAATGTCGAAGTTCAAAATATTTTGGACACAACAGCAGCCGATGCGGGTATTTCAGGAAATGCATGGACTGGGGGGTCACCTCAAGCATGGAATGGAGGGGTGAATCCACAATATTTTTGGATTTCAACTGGTGAACCAGTTTTATTAGATCAAGTTGACCATGCTGGTGAAGCTGGTTTAACAGAGGCTGAATGGGCTGTAAGGGCTTTGGCAATGAAACAATACCTTTTACCTGGTGAGAAAAAATGGGTCCTCGAACATCGATCCACTCAATATCATGCCATCTGTGAAAAATAAATTTTATTTAAATCATTTTTGTTTTGAACAATTTAAATATTGAGCAAAATATTGAACATTTATTATTTATTCTGAATTTATTGGGCTTGTAAATTAAAAATTCATTTTAATTAATTCTAACTCAAGTATAGTCGTTATTTTTGAATTATTAATGATTTATTTTTGAACCAAAAACCATCATATTATTTACATTTTTTTTAGCATATACCGTAAATCATTTAATTAATACCCGTTTAAAAATAAAAGACAAGATTTAATTTTGGACTTGATTGGCAGTGACGATTGAGAAAAAAAGTTGACCCGTGAAGAAAAAGTTGGACAGATTTTTGACTATAAGGCGTTAACTTAATTGTATACGGTATACATGAACAGATATTTATAAATTAAGAAGTACTGGCAAAAAAATTACTCAAATATTGATCATAGTCAAGTATTTATTACGATTTTAATTAACAATTAAATTGTCCTTGAGTTGTGTCAACTGTCAAAAGTTTTTGGTTATTTATTTTGGGATTATGAAACAAATTATATGTTTGTTGTTGTGTCATTTTATGAGTGACCCAGCTAATTCGGAAATATTAACTAAGTCTCAGTCTCCATTTGATGAAATTGAATTACATGACATGGCTGGTAAATTAAATTATTATTTAAATTAACTAATTAAAAATGTTAATAAAATAATTTTTTTATGAAGTTGAGGACATTTCAATGGATGGTTTCCGGCTTACCTCTGTATTGGTAAAAATTAATTTAAATTATTTAATAATTAAATAAATAAATAATTTTTATCCTTCAGATGACGCAGTCACAGGGCTTGAGTTACTGCAGACAAATGACTCGTGAAAATTTATTAGCAGTGGATGGGAGTGATGAAAATGAGCGGGTTTTTCAATTTCTTTCTACTCTCAATCATGGTATTTTTATAAATGACTCCTCAATTAAATTAAACTAATTAATTTGGGTTGATTATCATGACAAGTTGGACTGGTGTGGACAAGTGGGACTCCCTACAATTTTTGGGAGTTGACAAAATATCAATGGATGTCCACCCTCGTCATGGTCTATTTCTCATCTTTTGACACAGAAAACCCGGAAGAGAACATGACCGAATTAGAGTGGGCCCGAATGGGCATTGCCCTAAATGTCTCTTCCTATGGCTGGGTTCTACAAGATAGGTCCACTCACTTGTACGCCATCTGTGAAATTAGACATTGACCTTTGACCCCTACACTTCATTCACACTTTGTGGTCAAATTTTAGTCTCAATCTTGAAACCTATACCTATTTTTTAAAATTTAAATTAAAAAATAGTTAAATTAAATAATTTAATTGATGAATTTGATCATTTAAATTCATTTTCTCATTTGTCTCCTAAATAAGCTTTAAAAATCGTAATTAATTTGATTGTCTTCAATTAGTTTCAGCTATTTTGTTAATTTTAAATTAATTTTTTGAGATTCAATCAGCCCTTAGTTACACAAACAATTAAATGAAAAAATTAATGAACAACACCGTAATATTTGATTTTATAGCTCAAATTTACAAAAAAATTCACTTTTGTTCTTTTTCAATAAAATTACAATAATTTAATTTATAAATTAAAAATTTAGTCAGAAATAAATTCAAGGAAAAAAAGAATTCTTCCTTAAAATAAAAGACAAGTACAAAATTCTTGTCTAAAGATAAAAGTGGACGAGGTGACTATAAAACAAAAGGATGCGACAAAATTGGGAATGGTCATGTTATGGAAGATATAAAAATAAAGAAATAAAAATAAATTGTAATATTAAATATAAGAAAAATTGTACTCTGAGTCAAAAATCCATTCACTTTTTCCACAATCACCACAACCACCCATCGTCCCAGCCAGAGCGGTACATTTAATGGGATAATTTATATAGACAAGACAATGTTGAGCATTTAATTGTAATCTCATTTACATTGAACTCTATCCAAAAAAGAGAAAGATGATCATCCTCACCTTGACTACAAATGCACATGATTACCTCCTCATTCCTACCGCCTTCCCTCTCCATTCCATTTAATTATGTTCACTCAAATATTTTAATTATAATTTATTCTTGGTCTCCAACTTTTTTCTAAAAAAATTATTTTTTGTCACGAGATGACCTTCTTTTAATTTTTCTACTTTTTCCATTTTAAGTCTTAACCCCTTTCACAATAAAAAAAGGAAGGGAATTTTTTTTTGTGGGACTGGGGACCTGGGGAGTATAAAAAGGAACGTAAATGTCATTAAAATCATTACAAAGTTAAATTTTGTAAAAGCTTATCCATCTCGTGAGAAAAAAAAGGAAGAAAATTTTTAATTATGAAGACTGTAAGTTTTAAATATAAATATTTTGAATTTAAATTTGTTTTTAATTATTTTAAATTATTTTAGGTTTTAGTACTCTTGGTCTGTCTAGCGGGAGTTTTGGCTTTCCCTCAACGTGATCAAGATGTTCAAATTACGAGTCAAACGAATGATAATGATGGTAGTGGAAATTATCGCAATTCATATTCTTTGAGTGACGGCACGAACCGGGAGGAGACGGGAGAATTTCAAGCTGGTAGAGAACCCGAGACGGGGAATTTAGTTCAACGTGGCACCGTCTCCTATATTTCTCCTGAGGGTCAAAGTAAAAAATTAAAATATATTTTTTGGCTAAAGTTTTCAGTTTTCAGTTTGTTTTAATTTAATTATTTATTTTAATTTAATTTTTTTCTATTTATAGCCATTCAATATACTTATGTTGCTGACTCAAACGGTTATCGGTAATTTTTTATAATTTTAATCATAAAATTTTTTATTAATCAAGGGCTGTATAATGTAGTCCTTGATTAATGGAGTTTCTTAATTTATTTTTTTGAAAATTAATTTGATGAATTTATTTTATTTTAGCGCTGAGGGAGCTCATTTACCTAAATAAATGAAAAATATCAATCTAAATTCTGGTCAAAATATTATTTTATACAATTTGTTATACAATTTTTTTTAAATATTCCTCAATTTTTTTCAAAATTAGACAGTTTTGAAATTGTCTTGTCAAAATGAAAAATAAAGTTATATAAATTCAGCACAATATTTTTTTTAATTGTTTATTTTATTTACTAAATAGTGTCCACAAGTTAATTTTTAAAGTGTTTGACATTTGACATATACACCTGTCTTTATTGTTAGTTATCTACTTCAGAATTTTGAACTTCGCGCCAGTGCAGTGACATGATGACTTTTTGCATGTGAAGGAAGAACGAATGACGTCACTACTTTTTTTCTCTTTGATGACTTTTTGTGAATTTAAGAAAATTTTAAGCTTGGATTGAGTTTATGAGGTCAATTCGAGGTGACCTCAATTGAATAAAAAATTCATGTTAAAAATAATAGACAAAAGATTTATTCTAACAAAACGTCTGAGATGAACATGAGAATAAATAATGGGCTAATATGTTTTTGCCAGCAAAAATATTGACACCTCCAGTAAATTTCATGTTGAGCAAAATTACGAAAAGACAAGAAAAAGTGTCCAAAGTACCAGCAAATATATTCTATAGGCCAGCAAAAAGATCGCGAACACCAGCAATTTTATTGAGAACTCCGGCAAATATTATTAAAACCCAAGCCATTTTATTGGCACCTCAAAATCCAAGAGTTTACAGAAGGCCCATCGCTTTCGTTTGTAAATTTGTGTATTAAAATATATAATCAAATATGATTTGATTTTATATTTTGTATGATTCTGAAGGATCTGTTGAGATTTTAGTTGTATTTATTTTAGTTGCTCAATTTTTTAATGATAATGATTTTTAAAAAAGCATTGTCAAAAATCATTTTTTGTATTCACTTTTAAAATTAAAAACTTAGTACATTATTGCAATTTCGACTGTAATGATAAATCATTGCAAATATATAACAATAAAATTGTAAACACCTCGTGGAAATGTTTCATAAACTCATTTCACAATTGATGCAATTTTAAAAAATTAACACTCAGCCAAATTCCGTACAATTTAATAATATTGGCAAGAGGAGTAAATATTTTGCGTGAACCACAAATTGTTTGAGGGAGCAAAACATATTTTGACGGAGTGATAAAATATTTGTTTTAGCTTGCAATTATTTCCTTCGGCTCAAAAATATTTGCTGGGCTTTGGAATTATTTGCTGGAGGTATCAACAATTTGCTGGTGTTTCAATTTAAATGCTTGCAATTGCAATTAATTTGCGGGAGCAGTCGGTTAATTTGCTGGACCCAAAAATACCACCCATAAATAATGTCATAAAAATTAAAATTAATTTTAATGGTTTTTATTTTTAAATGCTTGTCAACTTTTATTTAATAATAAATATGAAATTCAATTAATTTAAGCTTCTTTGCACTGCTATTTAAATTAATTGGTAAAAATTATGTTACAAAATTAATTAATCTAACAAATTAAATTAAACTCATCAAGTACAATTTGCAATTTTATGGTGAAAAAACAGCGTCCTCCATTTTATTTCATATAAGAAGAGTCCATTATATTAAAGCTAAAGTCCAT
>JAQIVZ010003188.1:0-15405 GCA_034700945.1 Arrhopalites spinosus
TTTCATTGGCTCTGAGGGGCCGGTCACGTGGTACTTGACCAATTGGAGAAACGCGAGCCGGAGCCCGAGGGCATTGGATATAGAGTCGTGCATATATATGCACCTTCTTTTTTGCACTAGGGGAAATATGCCCATTACGCGTCTGTTACTATATATCGTCTGTGGGATTGACAATTCCCTCAGTCAGTTGGCCTTCCCCCACGAGTCCAAAAATAAATTTAGTTTTTTATCGCCTCCCCTCCTTCAGACTTGAGAGTGGCAAGAGCCGAGCCGAGAATAAATTTTGGCTCATCTGCCCCCCATCCTCTCCCTCTTCTTCCTCCAGGGGCGCCTCCATGAAGAATCCTGGACCCAAACCCCCTTCTGTCATGTGGCCAGAGTGACAAACGTTTGGACTTTGGGCGCCTGTGCAATGTCCCCTATTGTAAATGTTGTTATAAATGTAATTGGGTTTAAAAATTAGCTTATCGTTTAAATGAACAGGTCAAAGTAAAAATATTTGTTCTTTGCATGAACGACGTGATCTCGATCATATGACGTGATCCACCATAAATAAGTTTTTTGAGTTTTTTAGAAAATGTTTAAAATTTTTGTGGGGTCATGATCACCCACATCATTTTGATTTTCCAATTAAAAATTTCAGAGTACCAAATGACAAATATGGAATCCAGTAATGGAGAGTGGCCAAAATATTTAAATTATTATTTATTATGACCCAAACAATGAATTAAAAATGAAATTAAAACTTTGTCAAAACTATTTTTCTGTTTATCAAAGAATTTTTATTGAAAAATGAGACTACAATCTAATACCCGGGAAATGTATCCTATTTGTCTTAATAAACTGCCGGGGAAACATTGGCGCGGTAACTTTCCTCTGAGGCAATGTTCCCAGGCGGGGAATACAAAACAACGACAGCAATTATGTCATCTTTACTAGCCACGCCTACTCCTATACTAGTTGACGCCTTCCACACCTAACAAAAAAAACATTTAAAATTAATTTTGGGCGGCGTATTTTAGCAAAAAAACAAAATTTTGGTACCAATTGACTCCATAAATTGGCGCCAAATCCAGAAGCCAATGGAGAATTCCAATTATACTCTCCCGCCTGACTGTACCATTTGGTGACAGCTTTGCGCATGGCCTCACCATGATCCATTTTAGTTCCTGTTGTGGTAATTCGATAAACGTTACGACCAACCCCCAAATTCTCCTTGGTTTGATTATTCCCCATTACTATTGACCGCGCGTAGGCCTGCGCCTCTTCATTTAACTTTAAACAAAATAATTATTATTTGAAAATTCCCCCAAATTATTTCGTTTCTACTTGGTACCTTTGAATCCAATTTAACAGATGGTGCTCCATGTTTTCTTCGATACTCATTGTGAAGCTGAACAGCTATATCCTGCGCGGAGCCATTGTCCTTACTAGTTGACGTCGTCGTGGTTGTACTTTTGGTTGGGATTTGGCTATTAAAGCGAACGTGATGGCTACTGCTATTAGTGGAGGATTGAGTGGGAAATTTAAAATTGTCTAAATCATCTCCTTTTGTCCCACTGGTTCTACTCGTTGTTGTAGTCGTCGTGGTTGTTCGCCATGTTGACGTCGACTCTTGTCCCCCTGGTGTTGATTTCCATTCCGTTGTTGTTGTTCTTGGACTTGACGTATTCATTTTTGTGGTTGTTTTATTCCACGTTGAATTCTCCCCAGAGGAGTTTGAATAGGGGCTCGGGGTAGAAATGGAGGTGGCGCCAAGATTAGATTTCTGAATTAAATTTTAGCGGGATTTTTAAAACTAATAATTATTTTCTTTACAAAATTATTTGTGTCTCACATGTGCTGTAACATTAGCAGCAAATTCTCCTCTAAAATTACCAGAAGGATCATAAAATGCCACAACCACAATTTTACTCGTGTCATGACCTTCCGGTTTACGCGCCACACCCAAACCCACGCGCTGTGTATTTTTCCATACTAGCCTATAAATTAAATATTTCAAATTTTTAGCAAAATGGCGTTCGTTCTATTACATAAAATTTTATAATTTAATTTGACTCACTGAGAAAAATTCAAACCAGAAGTGCCGGACTGAACATTTGGATTGTAGTCTTGGCGCTCTTTATACCACGAGTCATTAATGGCTTTCTCAACAGCCATTTTGTCTGTGATTTCAGAATTTGTTTTCAACTCAAAAACATTCTGACCCCACTTGACCCCTCGAGCAGAAGCAAGGGGGTCTCCTGGTTTTCTAGAAAGGAGTGAAGTGGCATGAGCTGTCGCAGCTTTTTCTAGCTACAGTGCAAAATTCCAAAATCACAATTAAAAATTAATTAATTATTATTCAATAAATTAATCACAAACCTCATAACTCCATTGTAAAGGGGGTGCGTTGTGTTGGGCGCGGAGATCATTGTGAAGGGTCAAAGTAACTCGGGCAATTTCACTGGTCATTTTGAGGGGGTAATTTTTTTTCAAAAAAATGAAAATTTCTGGGATATTTATTTTGGTTTGGACAGTTTGTTGGTCAGAGGCCAATTAAATTGAAAATGGGGAACTGAAAAGGATTTTGGGAGAGAGGATGAGCTCACAAATGAAATGGTCTCATATCCGCCCACACCCAACAGGTTTTTAAGCCCAGCTCTGCCTGAAAAAATGCTGAAAATGGAAATAAAATTTGCGGTGGTCCACCTTGACCATGATTAAATTTTGTGGATGTGGACGACGAGAGTTGTGAGTCACTCTTGTCGAGTTGACTTAGAGGTAAGTTTTTTTGTATGGGAGGCAATTGGCGTGTGGGTCTCCACTCTTGGTTCCATTGTGTTGAGAAGAAGCCCAAAATTTGTTGGATTTTGCATCTCCTTAGTTGGACTCAATGTCACCAATACTTTTGTCCATTAAAATAATTCTTTTTCATTTTCAGTCTTCCTTTCCTGTCATTAAACTAAATATGGATTTTCTTAAAAAAATAATTTGTTCATGCCACGTGGAACACTATTTGCCACGTGGATACAAAATTTTCAATGTTAAATCATGTTTTGGACGTTTTGGTAGAAACTGGATACTTTTTTTTATTAATATTTTAATTATTTAAATTAATAAAACATGGAGAATGTGCCGTAGTTGTTGAATGATGAGTCATTCAATTATTTAGTTTCAGAAAAAAATATTTTTTTCATGTAAATTAATTTTTTAAAAATAGTTTAAAATGAATATTTGGAAAAAAATAATGATGGTTTTCAAAAAAAGATTTTAAAAAAAGGCACCTACAATTTACAATTAGTGAGTAATTTAAAATACGTTGTCAATTTAATTAAAATAATATTATAATTTTTTTAGCAGTGTTTTGAACTGTTTTTTTAAAAATTCAATTCCCCCTCGAAAGATTCAAAATTTTAATGGGTATGGTCCGCTTCACTACTGTCCATGTCTTTCAAAATAATTTACTGAAAAGTCATTGTAGTGTAGCCAAAAACTGTCTCGAGCTCCCGCACCAGCTTTAAATTTTAAATTATTAATGACATCCCAGGAAACACAAACAAGCAGGCCCTTGAAAGGTTACATGACGGTTATGCGCGTAGGCTATTCGTTGGTCTTGTCCACCGGCGCGGCAGCGGACCAATGTACTTAATGTGCATCTCTACCGACTGTCCGCCCGAAGAATCCCAATAGGAAGCCAACACATGTTTACGTATTGGCCTCATGTTGGCACGTTGCATCGTATTCAATATAAAAAATTAGTGAGACAATTTTAATTTCGTATAACTTTATTCACAAAATACAACAAAATAGTTCCAAATATCATACACTTGACTCACAATTGACTTATAAAATCGGATAACATTATATATTTTTAAAATTATGAATGTTTAACATCGAAACTTAAAGGAACACAACAATGTGTTACTTCTGAGGTATCAAACAAGGGCATACATATATATTTACTGTACATTTGGCTGAACTATATCAAGCTCAACAATTACAGACAATTCAGAACCCGCTTTATATACCCCAATACTAGATGACTGGCAAGGATAAAATGGCATTGACATTAAGTTATTGAGGTACTGAGATTCTATTTTATAGGCACCATTGTCGTATTTTATATTTTTTAAAAACTATATTTGATAATCTGCACTCATGAAACAATTGTCTCCTTCTTTATTGGCAATAACAACATTGTTATAAACCAGTTTGACATATTTCTTTTTCACTATGAATTTAATACCAATAATATTTGATTTTGATGAGTCTTCTAAATGATTTTTATACTCCGCTAATCTATATACAATTTGTTCCAAATAGTTCTTTTGACCTCTTTCAATCCTTTGATAGTTTGCATAAAATTCTCAAAACGAAAAGCGGAAAACATTTCCAGACTACCAAAATTTATACAATCTTCGGCCAAATGGATCAACGAATGAACATTATAAAGAGTAAACTTAGCACCATAATATGTTTTACCTTGTCCAACAAACATAACTAACAACTTGTGAGCAAAGGCATTCCATGAGAAGTCTGACGCATTTTGACTCGTTAAAATGTGGGACGCAGTGTGCAACAACAAAAAATGGCAATATAAATTATCAGGTAAAATTCCCAAAAAACAACAGGTGCTGTGTACAGTAACAAGGACCTATATTCTGTAGCCTTGTAATGACAAGATTCTTTCAATGACCTTGGGTTTCGAACTATTTCCTCTGGAAGAAAGGGGCAGTACATAGTAACCGATCCGAAACTTTTTGGGTTTTGGAATCAGTCATATTTTTCCCTATTCGTCTCTTTCTCCACCAAAAAAGTAATCTTTTCATATTTCCGAAATAAACTAAATACATTGATTCAATAATAACTTGAGTCACAAGTTTTAAATCTAGGTTAATAAGTGGAGATAAACCTGTGTGATGCCGTGGGTGCTGTTGTGCCAAAAACATATCCCTCGGTTTTTCTTCCGTTGTTAAGGGCAATGTTACAGTGCCACTCCACACACCACGTTGCAAACAACGCTCACAAGAATAATAACAGTTATGTTTGGCACAACATTTTATCAAACTTCGTGCTGGTTTGTCTGCAATAATGCGACTGATTCGCACTGTATACATAATATTATTTACAAATAAACCATTATTTTCTAGCTCTATCATCTCTCCCACAAATGATTGTAATAATTCAGTAGCGTCAGTAGGCTTTCCCAACCCATAGTAAATTGCTACAATGAATGGGCTCTGATCAATAAATTGATTAACAATTGCTAAAGTGGGCCAAAACTGGTTTAAATTACTTTTTCTAATAGGGACACCATCAACACTGATGGAAACTGTAATTAAGTCTCTCTCTTTATAAAGTCTAGACATTATAGAGTATTGGAAATCTCGTGTGCCTTTAATAATTTTGCTCACAATTTGATCTTTCTTTCCAAAATAATATACCTGACCTCCCGCTAATTCTTTTATTTCTACGCACTTACGTGGGGTATTAAGAAGTGTCCTTGCTGACCTAGAAATGGGTTCATTTACATAAGGAGCTAAATTAATTAATAACTCATCTACGGCTTTATGAATTACATTAGATATACTGGCACAATACCAACTAGCAAGAACACTTCGTAAGGATGGCTTGCAATCCTCATCCTCAATATCAGATTCATCCGAAGAGGAATTACATAAATAATTGTAATTACAGAACTTGCCGATTTCAAAATCATCATCTAGATTTTCTAAATTAAGATCGTGATCATGGAGAACCGGAACCATAGACAGCAACAGAAGGCTGAGCTACGAAGGAAAAAAGTGTCACAAATGTGCATAAAATATTTTGTGTTGTTGTCATATGGGTTTTAATGAATGTCAGCATAATAATATTATCTGAATTATTTGTATTTACAAGAGAATTGTGCACCCTGTAACTACACAATGTACAACATTTATGTTGATCTCATGTGTATTGTTTACATACCTGGTGGAACACCAAAATTTGAACCAACAGGAGAGAAAATGATTGAAGGAGCTATGTTATTATACGTAGCATCTACAGGAGCTGAGACGAATGATGTTTGAGTGCCTCCTACGCTGTCGATGTTTTGGCTATGGTTGTCAAGATGTGAGTAGGACAATGATCGGCTAGTTAATGTTGATAAATGGTTACGGAGAGATGTTGATAACGTCAAGAAATTTGATTTTGGTGGTTGAAGAGTAGTGTAGGTCTTGCAGGGACCATCATCGTCATCACTACTGTATTCATATACTATATTCTCATCAAATTTCTTTTTTTGTCTTCGCTTTTCTCCACGATGATTATCGTTGTTCCTTCCAGGATGATCCTTTCCACAATGATTGTCCTCGTCGGATTTACTTGACTCAAAGTTCGAAGTGTCCTCTGCCCTTTTTGCAAATGCTCGGGCTATAAGAATATCCTCTATACAAACCAACAGGACATATTTATTTAAACGTCACAAAATATTTACCAATATAAATTTTAAGATTTATCAAACATTTAAACATTACCACATTTTGTTCCGAAATCGCGAATCACATTATAAACTTTCCACGTTGGTGTTGGATTTGCAAATGATTCAATCAAAGACGCCAATTTTCGTCCTTTAACACCAGGCCACCAGCATTTCTGTCCATCTGAATCTGTAAAAATCCAACTTGTGGGGACAGCTGCGACAGTGTGGTCCTCAAACTCTACGATAGAAAATGTACGGTCTTGAACTTTATTGAAGTTCATCATGTCTAAATAGAAATGAATAAATAACAAAATACAATTCAATTCATTTTCTTTGTAGGTCTAAAGAAATGACCTCCGGTTCTGTGATCTACACAATTAAAAATAAATACACTAGAATACAAAATAAAGTTTTAAAATTACAAATTATATAATTAGTATACTTACATTTTAACTTACTTTTCGTTCTAAATGTATTTATCTGTACACAGGAAGATCAATTGGAAGCAGACTAGTTTTTGTGAATGTGAGAATGATATTCGTCCACCTTAGAAGCTTAGATAATGAATGCCACCTTTTTCAAAGTTGACAGCTGTCATATTGACGTGATGCCTTTGAAGGCTCTCAAAATCACATGACATTGTTACATTACCATGCACAACGGTGCACTTAAATGGGCATTGTGACAATTATGCAGCCAGCCGATACCGTGCCAATATATTGGCCAACCACGGACAGAACGGCATAAAACCATTATTTGAATGACTTTATGTATTTGCTGGCCAATACTAACATAATGGGACGGTAAGGGCACCAAGTACTTTTGCCGTCGCCAACATGCATCATACATGATGCCCTTAAAGCCATATTTGGCCCTGTACTGTGCCAATGAGTTGTGTTTCCTGAGTAACCCTTTTCCCCCTAAGTTTGGTTTAGGAACTTTAAGCAATGGCTCCTTGTTAATTGTTTCACAATTGTTCTTGAACCAAGCTTAAAGCATTCTTGAATAATTATGAAAATTTATAGTTTCACAATTGTTTCAAATTTAACTTAGCAAGAATTACCAAAACAATTGTGTAAAAACTGATTAAAATTAAAACATTAAAGTCTCAGTGATATTTAATTTACCGTAAAAAGCAAATAAAAGTTAGGGGTCAGATGATTTATTTTTGAGGGCCATAAAAAAATAAGTTAGGGGCCAAATAAATTCACATTAGGGGCAAAAAGGTTACTGTACAAAATAATTCAGAGTTAGGGGCGAAATGATTCACATTAGGGGTCAAATAGTTAGGGCCCAAAATAATTCAACTTAAGGGCAAAAAAGTTACTGTACAAAATAATTCAAACTTAGGGGCCAACTTATTTAACTTAGGGGCCACAATAAATTTTTCCCATAAAAAATCAAATAAATATAATATTATTTGTGTTTGGAATAAATACAAATGAAAAGATAAATGAGGGTTAATAAAAGACAATTAAACTTGATCCCCATCCCGTTCTTCTTCTCCATCTTCTGTGGTGGATTCAATCTCAATGAGTGGTTTGGGTTGAAAAGTGATGGTGACAAATGGTTTGAGTGGTTCAGGGGTTGTGGGGACTTCAGGGGGGATGTAGCCACAACAACACGCCGGAGGTTTGACACTCCCACAAATATGCCCTGGGGGTGGTGTAGATCTATTCGGGCACACCCAAGTCCCCCGGGGGGTAATTCCGACAACAATCTTGAAATTTATCTCTCATTTCCGTCCCTCGAAAAATGTTACACCGGAAATAGAGAAATGGTTGCGGTCGGGCTTCCTCCCCTTCCGCCCCTCCGCCAGTCGTCACATTTTTGGCAGCGACATCTTCGACATGGAGTAGGGGATCAATTTCTGATGTGTCCTGCGTCCCTCCTAACACCAGGAGCGTGCCCATTGTGAGCAATATGGTAAACAACTGGCGGGAAGGATTAATTTTAAAAATAATTTTATTAATTTAATTTAATTACCGAGAGGGACGTCATGGTGGAATTAAATTGTTGAGGGATTGACAAAAATGCAAGTTTTAAGCTCAACGGTCTCAGATTGTCAACTGAACAAATTCAAGCACGACAGAGCAAAAGCTGTGCTGAATTTCTTTGGTGGGTATGCGCAAATTCAAGTTTTTGCATGGAAAGACCAGTTTTTAACGACAGGTTTCTAACAAATGGGTCAAATGACTTGTCGTATTTTAATTGAGGTTGACATTTAAATGTCTCAAACTTTTCTACAGGAGTCATTACAATAACAAACTCATTTTTAATTTTCTCTGATTTGTTATTTAATGCCTACAATGTTCTTTGGGAATTTAATGTTAAATTAAATGAATTTTGTCTCTGGGTCATTTCCAGTCAGTTTTTAGTAGTCCGGCTCAAAGCACATGAGGAGGCCGCCATGGTATGGACAAGGACAACATTTCCATGAGCCGGAACAATCCGAATCGGATTGGCAGTAGTCGACCATAAACATGGGCGGGAATCTGGGACATGACCCATCCTTCTCATAATCCCGCTTGACCTCTTTAGCCTCCACACCTGCCCCAAAAGACCATCAATATAATTAGTTTAAATTAACTTGAAATATATTTAATTATTTTAATAAATTTAATTGTACCTAAAATTGTGAAGATGCAAAGAGCAGAGGCTGCAAAAAACAAAAGTTTTTGGAATGCCATGCTGAGTTTAGTGATAATTTTTGTGTGTTCAAATGTCTAGTAAATTTTGCACTGATGGCAAATCTACCTGTAAAATTGGTATTTATACATGGCGATGATCACAATTATGAGAATTTAATTAGAGGTTGTCCAAATAATTTGTACAAAATGTTTATAAAGTCAAAGGCGCCTCAGGTTATTCACATTAATTACCTTTGTACCATTTTTTGCAATTTGCCACAAAAAATAACAATTTTATTGACTCATCTGTTGTGACAAAGTACATAATTTGGTTAAGATGAACAGAGATTTTCAATGAGTTAAATTATAATTTTGTTTAAATTGAATGGAAGCCATTAAAGAATAATTAGTCCTCATTGAATTTGCATTAATTTTTAAATGTCAATGTTATTAAAATAGTGAGTCATTTAGTGTGTACAGATGAAAAGTGTGGAAATTGGTGTGCTAGCCAATTAAGGGATGGATGTCACCTCATAAATGCAAACAAAAGGGTTTTTAATAGAAAGTCAAAGTCTCTTGTCCATTACAGAACGCACCTGTTGCACAAATTAATTATGCACAAGGTAAGGGAAATGATAAGACTTTTAACCTTTATTCATCCTCATGGATTCGCCCCCATCAAAAAAAGGAATGACCTGATAAGATTACCAAATCTCTGAACTTGACGCGCAAAACCCATTACGGGACAGGTGGCCTTTTTGTACACTTTTGACTCTTTAATTGTTAGTTTAGCCACAATCAGGAGTAGCTCATCACGTCATGCTACAATTAATTGTAATTATTTTCATTTGTCCCGTCTTTTCTCAGTTTGACTACGATTTGGAATATATCCCATGTAAGTTAAATTTACATTACAATTAGAAAATTAAAAGTAAATAAATTGGTCATAGTGCCAGAGAGTTGCCAGAGTCGATGTGGGGGGGAAGAGTCGGGGATTGGAGGGATTCATCTGTTAAATGGATCCCAATCTGCCCTTTGTTCTTGTGGGACTGACTGCACAATAAAAAAGTCTTGTTGTGAGGACTACATACCCCAATGCTGGCGCGACCGACTGCCCTCTTGCGCCAATTTGTGTGACAATGAAATTCCCAATGAGTCTCTACCATGTCAATGTGGTCCCATTTGCATTGAACAAGATAATTGTTGTCCAGACTATACCAAAGTTTGTCTAATGGGTACGCCATATTTATGGATTCATTTGATTCATAGTTAACTTTTAATCATGTTATACAGATACAGTGAGTGATGAGGAGTTGGGGGATATTGCCGAGAGTTTATTGTTTTGGGATGAGAACACCGCCTCCCACGTGCTCAAAGTCAATATTCAACAAAGGACTGACCCCACTTGTGACAATGATGTGGCCAATTCTCCGTAAATCATTTCAAATTTTAATTTTGACGGGTAAGGTAAAATAAACAATTTTTTCAGGCTCTTTCAAATGGATGCAAAATTTAATACGACGACCTATCAAAAATTGATGGTGTTGTACGACGACTACATTGACGACATTTCTCAAAATGAGACACAGGAAGTGCAAGAAACGGTGGACATTTTTTCTTTTATCACTGAAGTTGTCAAAACCCCCCTTATGGAGGGCGTCCAAAAATTTTTGGTAGAGAAAAAGTTTGTGACTAATGAAAAATTTGTGGAAACGCTCCGAAGAATTTGGTTTGGCTTGTACAGTCGCCAGGGGTCAGCCCTGGGGTCTTCTGGGTTTGAAAATGTTTTTTTGGGAGAGACAACCTCGGACTCTGTTTTGGGGTTTCAAAATTGGGTTTACTTTTTGAGGGAGTCTGAAAAGGGGAATGTTGAATATAATGGCTACATTGATCACCTGGTTTTTAATAAGGCAATTTTATTTAAATAATTTGTAATGTAATGATCCTTTACATTGAATGAAATTTTTGTGTCTTTGGTACAGAAAGCCTCCGTGGTGGCAGTGAATTTTAAATGGAAGGGCAAGTGTAAATCATTGAGTACCATTTTTGTGGGAACGAGTCCAGAATTTGAATTTGCCTTGTACACTCTGTGTTGGTTTACCAGGCCAAATACACTTTGTCCAGCGTTGTTGGGTGGCCATCAAATTTATGTGCAAACGTTGGAAGAGATTGACTCAAGGGGACAACGATTTGTGGCCTCAGCTCATCCAATAATCACTCCCAACTCTCATGGAACATCCAATTCAAATCAAGCTTCAATTTTGTGCATTATTTTAAACATTTTATTCATTAAATATTCACGTTTTTAAAATTACGCGCCATTACTCATTGTAACACAACGTTTGGCAGAGCCTAACCACGTTGTATTGGGACAAGTGAATTGGCAATGGGCACCACTGTCCCAGTTGGTCATGTTTTCATGTCGTCACCAAAAACGAAGAGAGAGACTTCTCAATCATGTGACATAGGAGAACTTAGAAGGGTAGCCACTTTTGCTCAGAATTTGTACCACATCGGAACCATTGGCAGGCACAATTGGGGCCACATGTAGAGGATGAAGTACACCACCCACCGCATGGTCGCTAGTGAAACAAAAATGAGTCCATTGGAGTTGCCTTTGAGTTTCTATGCTCACTCTCAATTTGTCTTACCTCCGTTGTCGTTGTTCTCGAGCTCGTGGTCGGAGAGTTTGTGGTGGTTGTTGACTCAGTTGTAGTTCTTGTGGTTGTTTTAGCCGTGGTTGAAGTTGTGCTAGGGATTGTAGTTGTTGTAGTGAATTTTGTTGTGGTTGTGGGTGATATGGTAGTTGTTGTCCATTGGGTTGTTGACCCTGTGGTTGAACTGCCCGCTGTTGTTGTCGTCACGATTGGTCGTGAAGTTGTTGTTGTTGGGACGGGAGGGGGCACGCACTAAATGTAAATTAAAAGTCACAATTAAAGTAAGTGCGCCTCGATACCATGAGAGTAATTTTAATGATGGAGACCTTGACAGCCACCACGACTAAAATGAGTCCAATGGCCAGTGTAATAATTAAAGTGACTCCAAGCAATGCTTTTATTTTGTTCTTGTCAATCAAGTCAAAAAATTTGGCACAGCAGGCGCCATCCTGCAAGTCCCAAGAATTAAAATTATTTTCCAAAATTCTATAAACATTTATAAACATTAAATATTGGTCAATTTATATTAAATATTTGTAATGAATGGACTCATTCCAAGAAGATGATGATTGAGTTAGTGAAATGATGGAGGAGGAGAGAAATGTTCAAAATTACCTCAATGTCGATGGCAGAGGGATTGATTAAAGGAGCATCCATGATGGAGGGATGGTGGAATGGAGACTTAATTGTGGAGACTGACTATTGAAAATGGAGGGCGTGTACGTGACTCTGTCCAGTTTGTATTCTCTGTTCCGCTTATCAAAGACAGGAAAATGGTGACTCAGGGGTGACTCATTGGAGTGGAAATGGGCTCTCAAATGTCATCAACATTTCAAGGAGAATCCGCTGACAAAGGAGCCTCTCTCCTTCCACAAAGATAAGAGCCCCATTATTTAACCACATGTGTTGATGGACGAATCACGTGGACAGTCGTACTATTTATTGAGTCCATTGGGAATTGTCCCCAGCATTCCCATACTTTTGTACTTAAAACAAGTCAACATTTTTGTTTGGGTCAACAACGAGAACAAATCATTCTCATTCAATTCCAAATTTCCAACAATTTTTTCATATTTATATGTATTCTCATTATCCCATTTCTAGAAAAAAAATTGTGGCATTTTCTTGGACCACCATTTCAATTTTATGAAACCCAATTTTCATAAATGAGTACTTTTGAATTGGGTCTTGTAGTTTGGGATTTTGGTCCAATTGCAAAGGAGGGAAGGCATTTGCATATGGCATGTGCGTCACATGAAAGAAACAAAAAAGGACACTGGAGAGAAAAGAGGACGTACTTATACAAAATGGAGTGTGTTGAGACATTGAAGTGGTACATCAAAACAAGACACTCGAGTTTTATTCACAAGGCCGAACCCAGCTCACGACTGACAACCATCTAGCACCATTCCCCATCATTCTCCACAATAAAAAAATGTCACTGCTCTTTTTCTTTTGTTGTAAAGTCATTCACATCATGTCAGAGCCCAAAGCTCTCCAAATAAATTGGAGCCACTTGCGCTTCCTCCTAATTTCAATCTCAGTCGCTCTCAGAGCATCGAAAGGCACAAATGGTGACATACAATTAAATTTAAGCCCCACCATTTCAGAATGGACCCAATGCTTCGTTCATTTTATCCAACTTTATCCAATCGTCGACTACACGTCACTGCACATGCCTCTCGTCATGACCACCCCCTCATCGAACGTCACTGATCTACGCCTACTGGAGGTCAATAACTTGAAATATCTCAAAGGACGTGTAAATGTGTATTACTTGTTGGACTCTCCCACTTGGTTGACCAATGACACACGCCTCGCTGACATTTTCAATTTTTACCATGTCCCTGACCTCTCGCTATCTACTCAATACCCCAGGCTCCACCTTCTCATCCAGTTCATAAATTCCTTTAATGCATCTCAGCTCCGGGTCATGCTTAACAAAGGTCAGAGACAAACTCAAGTACCCCTCTTTGTCTTCTTGTATAAGGTCAATCAACTCAGGGGAGGATTTTTCATTTGTTTCCATTGTAAGAATGACGAGGAGTACAATTTCACCCCCATCAAATGTCCCGCTTCATCTTGTGCCCGCTCCATGATTCATTGCATTGAAGATACATTTGGAAATGGTCGCAACGTTTTATGGGTTCGAAAATCAGGGCACATGGCGAGCTTAGGGTCATTACAAACCTACAAAAAACATCCACGAACGCCATTCACAAGAACTGACCCCATGACCTTGGGCTCCACCACAACTTGTTTTATTATTTCCGCCCTCAATTCTAGTCTCTTGAATTACATGAATGACCTCGGCGGTCATGGAAATGAATTTTACTCCGGAATTTTTATGCGGCACAACAGAAAATTGAAATTTTACCCCACTGGGTTGACACCCTCCATCAAATTCATCACAGCGCTGGGTGTCCACGAAGTCGAGAGATCATTCGAAGTGTACGCGACTCCCATTCTACCTTCACTGTGGGCCCTCGTTGGAGGCCTCACTCTGGCGACATCTTTATTCTGGGCACTCATTTCAAGAAAGCGGAAATGGGATTTCGTTGAGTCTGCCATTGCCGGATGTTTGTGGGTCATTGGAATTTTACTCGAGAAGTCGCAAATGAGGCCTTCAGGATTGAAGAGGACCACGGGAGGGAGAGGTTTCGGGTTTGTTTTGCTGTTTTGGCTCCTCCTCGGGGCGATTCTGACCAATTGCTACAAGGGAATTCTCAAGTCCGAGTACACCCTGGAATACCCATTCGTCCCCAATTTTAAATTTGTGGAACAATTTGTGGGGGCCTTCCCAAACATTTCCGTCTTTTTTCCTTTAGTCGAGCTTGCTTGTGGGTATCTAACGAGTACTCGCTTACAAATTTTTGGAATTTATTGCTATACGCACAGCGAAGAAGTGGAATGCCGTTTAAAGGACGCCATGTATGAGCAGTGGCACAGAGCTCAAATGGAGTGCTGTCATTATTGCGACCAACATGGGCGGTCAAATCGTTCCAATTGTGTGGAGGGAAACGCTGTGGAGTGTCGACGATATCAGAAACATCGCGAAATTGGACACATCCTAGAGACAAATTCGCGAATAGCATGTCACGACAAATTGCAATTAATAATTAATGGCGAATTCCTCCAGGGCAACTCTATTTTCGTGAGCATGGGAGAGGACTTTGAATTTTACTGGAACCAATTCAAAATGGCCATGCGCAGAAACGGACAACTAAAATTTGCGAACAATCGGAATGTTGCTGATGACTTCTTGAGAATTGGGGAGGGATTTTACTTCACTGACACGATGGCAGAATATCAAATGGACTTGACCTCTAGACGATTCGATGTTCTCCTGACATCGGGAATTTACTGGCACTGGGAAAAGTGGGACCAGGTCAAGTTTCAAAACAAAAAGAAAAAGGTCAAGCGAACAGAATTCATGGCGAAGAAAGCGGAACCTGTTGAGGCCCTCTCGTTGGACGAGTCGGACATTTATTTAATTCTTTACATTTTCCTTTTTGGCCTCTCTGTCGCCTTTGTCGTTTGTTCCATCGAAATTATTTTCCAAACCATTCACAAACTTGTATACCGTTAAACTTAAACAAAGTTTAAAATGAATGTATAATTAATTACAATTAAGTGAACACCATTTTATTACCAAACAAATGTTTTTGGACAA
>JAQIVZ010003189.1:0-15394 GCA_034700945.1 Arrhopalites spinosus
AAGGGGTCAGAAATAGTCTAAAAGTCTATTTGGGTTTTCAAAGGCCGCCTTTGGAGTCTGTGTAGATGGCCAAAATATAAGGGCTGCCTCTTGCTGCTTTTATAGGTCATATATTATATCACATATTAGACTCTGAAACCGATTAATTTTTGCCGGGGACGGTTGAGAGGCGAAAACTGGTGGGACGACGGCTAAAATCGACTGGAAAAAAATTTCGATTAATTTCACATTTTTGATTCAAAATGGCGAGCGAAGCGAGCTGAAAAAATTCATGACAATGAAAGTTCTATGAGATGAAAAATTTAGATTAGAATTTGCCATTTTAGCTTTGTTTTTCTTCCAAAATCGTCTAATTTTCACGATATTTCGACGGCTAGCCGACTTTTTTGTCTTTATATCTAGTGTAAAGGACAGTCCAAGGGCCGCTTCATCACAAAATCCCTGATATTGAAATCTCATAAATCTCATATGCGCGACGCCACTGTTCGCATCTCAACCAGCTGGCATTCATTATTTTGGGTGATGTAGAGAAAACGCTAAAGTTTTTTTTCTACTTCTCTTTTGGATTTACCGTTTTTAAACCTTCATTCTCCTTCTCTGACTGTGAAAGATTTGGTTCTTTGTAATTCACCTGTCTCGAGGTGGTGGTGTGTAGTCTACAATGTAGTTTAAAGAAACTCTGTCCAATGTGGGGTGTTATGTTATCGTTTATATGGCAGCGTAATAATAATAACCAGTAAAACTACTATCTGCCCTTGCCATTTGCCGTGTGTATTGTATGATAAAGTTTTTTTTTATTGTCTACGATTGTATCATATCTGTGCATTTCCTTTAACTGTGGTGGTTTTGCATGTGGTACAAAGTTTGTCCTAGTAGAGATGCAAAATTGTGTAGGTATATTGTAATGTTGTTTAAACGTAGTTTTTTACCTATTATATTAAATCTTGGAGAGAGAGAGGATAGTTGTTCATCATTTAAAATGTGAATGGTGAGCCCAACTTATAAAACTGTTCTACTTCCTTGGTTGGATGTCATGCGTGTAATAGCGTCATATCTAATCGTAAATACATATATAGTTGAATAATAAAATAAATGCAGCACATGGAAAACTTCAAAAAAAAATCTGATATAATCTGATGAAATGTTGCAATTCAAATAACTTTATATATATACATGATAATTTCACCGTCATTATAATGACGAAGAAATAATAATTGTATATCAAATCAAAGTGTACCTTTTTTTATTTAGACTATTATTAGGTACATTTTAACAGGATTTAACGTTTGCAGGTTTTTTTTTGAAAAGTTTTATATTTCTTCATAATTTATCCATTGAGAATATTTTTTTTAAAATATTGTATTCATGAGGGCTGACAAAAGATTCTTTTTTTCTATAAAAACTACACATGTAATTGTTGTTTACAGTTAATAAATTTCAAGGGTCACATTTTAGTCCAAGTGGGTAACATAAAACATGTTTTAAGATGTAGGAAAGTGTGTAC
Organism: Arrhopalites spinosus; assembly: GCA_034700945.1. Taxonomy (NCBI): domain Eukaryota; kingdom Metazoa; phylum Arthropoda; class Collembola; order Symphypleona; family Arrhopalitidae; genus Arrhopalites; species Arrhopalites spinosus. The sequence goes on from JAQIVZ010003189.1 coordinate 1,505, forward strand.
TTGAAATGTTTACAAAATTAGAGAGCCGGAAATGTAATAAATAGGAAAAATTCTCTTTACTGTAATTGAGCACGTCTCCAAGATCAATCATCATGAAAATAATCTTAATAGACTGAGTGGACAAATGAGTATTGAACCTCTTTTGAGATTGTTAGTTGAGAATAAATTGAGTCTTTGTAGTCGAGTGGAAGAGAGGCTGTGGTTACAAGAAAAAAAAGAATTATCACAATTAATCACCATTTGAAAAATAGTAGAGGGAAAGGAAGTATTATAGGAGTGTATTAATGTTGACTGTTGTGATTTCTCTCTACTTTGTATACTTTCCTCTTTCCTTCATGTCTTGTACATTGTGAACTTATTGAGTTTGACTTGTCTAAAGTTTTTTCAAGTGGAAAAATTACATGCAATGTCAGAATATATAACTTTTCAGTCTTCTTCCAGTACTTTTAATTTTTTTTCCAATGTTCATTCTCTATATAAATAATAAATAGATGGAAAGAAAATAAATTTATTTCATTCCGAGTATCGTGTCAACACACTCTTGTGTACATTGTATGTACATTGCAGTCTCTTTAACTTAGTATATAGGAAAATGTAGGCTCATAGCTTTATATTATTATATAGGGCTTATAGTTTTTCATTTAGGTATATTAAATTCATGACGAATATTTTTTTATTGTTGATCTAGTCAAAGTAATTTCCGTATATAGAATATAAATGTAATATTACAAAGAATACAAAAAGACTTATTGTTATGTATGTTCAAATAGACTCAATTATCTCAAATATGGAATACAAAATTTTAGGATTTATTTTTATTTATGTGTACGATGTCAGTACTATTTATTTTTCTACTTACAAAATTCGTTTATAACTCGAATAAGATTTTATAGGCAAGAAAAGTTTAGAGTGCTCTTTTCTTTTCCATGAGTTAATTTTAGAGACCAAAAACAAAAAAAAACCTTATTAAATGCATTTAGTTGACACATGTACAAAAGGGCCACACTGTTAGCAGAGAGAGCAAGACTCTTCTTTGAACATTTATAATGTAGTAAGATAAAGTTAGAGTTTAAATAGCATGAGAATAGTAAAATGTATTGGAATGAAACAAGAATACATTGTACCTAGATAAGGAAAGTCCTTTAAGGTTTTTCTTGTGCATGGGTATCTCTGTAAGAGAGTAAGAGTGGTAGAAGGAGGAGCATAGCATCTTGATCTCATTCTCAGTGAAGTCAACCGTATAAGACCTTTTGGTGACACTTTTTCTAAAAATTGCCCTCTGTTGGGTTCCAAGACTGTATCTAGCTCAGAGGGGCTATTATAACATGATATTATTTTCTTGTATCTCTCCACTCAAATGTTATATATTTCTTTGACTCTTCATGTCTCTCTCTCTCTCTCTCTCTCTCTCTCTCCATGTGCAAGCCATATGTAATTCGTTGAAGGAGAGACAACGTTTGACACTAAGACCCGAAAATATATAGCACAGCAAGTTACATAGAAGAATAATACCTTATATAGAATGACAACTGTTTTCATTTCAATAGGCTCCCTTTATCCACCTTCATGGTGTAGAAATGTTTGTCTCTGATAATATAATATTTGTTTGTTATATATAAATTTATTCTGGTGGGAAAGACGTCATAATCCACACATGACCCAGTGACCTTGCTTTTGTTCACATTTTTTTCATTGGCAAAACTGAAGCGAGAGTCGGGGTTCTTGTTCCAAATGACGAATGTGACACGGAAGAGATTTACAACACATTTTTGTATGTAGCAAAAAGGTATTTTGCTCAACCAAGACAGAATTTGTTAAAGTTATAATGGGTATATATAATATAAATATATTACATTTACTTTATGTATTTATGTTTACATGCAATGCTGTCCACAGATCAACTAGTTAAACAAAGAAGTCTGAATGTCGAAACTCTGTCTGGGTCAAAAAAAAAGTAGTTGATATCCAGTTTTAGAATCTGTAGAGGAATTTTTATATAAAAACTAACTCTAGTCATGTAGACTTGGCTTCTGAAGGTTAATGAGAGAATCGATTGGAAGCCGTGCTGAGTAAAGCGATAGAGCGCTCTCTTCTTTTTCTACATTTATTTAAGGAAGATGGTTACTATTAGTCCCTGTACAATTATGCCGGTCTCTTGTATGTACATACACGATCTGGACCAATTGTGTCTCCATCACAAAAAATTGTATATAGAAGTAAATAAGGGTAACGATATATAGGGTATAGTGCTACTCTGCTGACGTCGAATCTGCAAGGTGAGCTTGTGTGTGTTTTTGTGTCGTCAGGACGGGCGGATGTAGTCATTGTGCTAGCCTACCATCAGATTTTCTTGTGTAACATAATATTATACAAAGTACATTATAATACCGTTGCATTCATCTAATCTATTGTAGTTGAGATAACCACGTGCATCTGCTAGAATTGGCTGATCCCTCCTATAGATTTTTGAACAGAGAGAGAGAAAAAAAATTCAGCCAACTTAACAATGTAGAGTTAACATGAGCTAATGCTGAGCTTCAAATTTGATTTAAAAGGATCTTTGTCGCTCTTCAGAAAATGGTTATTCTGTCGCAGAGTTTTTGTGCGGTGACCCCTACGTACATATGTCCATTATCTATTGAGAAAAAAAAATTGTCTTGAAAGGTTTCATATATTTTTTTCATCTCTTGAATATACACTGTGGTGGGGATATATATTATACGGCTCAGCTCCTTGTGTAAGTTTTTTTTGTGTGTATAATGTAAAGATTATACGTAGTAAAAAAGAAAACATTGTTGGTAAAGCATGTGATTATTACTATTGCTCCTTTTTGAATGAATTGAAGATTGAACCTCAAAGAAAGTATGATAGAGAGAGAGAGAGAATGAGTCACTAGCGTAAAACGTGATTGCACCATATTGCACGGTCCTAGTTGAGAACTAAAAAAATGTGAAGGAAATATTGTTCTCTCTCTCTCTCTTTGGAGTCTGAAACGTTTAGTCAGTTTTTTTTGGTGTGGGGCTTTGTACTTTGTACTTTTTTTTCATTTGGTAATATTATTGTGTATCGGTACAGGACATGAGGCATGACGAACAGACCTACAAAAAACTCAAAATTTCGTCAAAGGCTACTTTTGTGTGTAGACTAGAGATACGTTGGTGTGAAGGTGTTACATATGTAGGGTATAGGAGGAGAGTGTCATAAAAACTGTATTGTTCCAATTTTTAAAACGTATACGTATAAAAAAAGTATTTTTTTTACTAAATACTATTTAGTATTATCAACATAAATAGTGGAGAAGAACATTTGGGATGATAATATAAAAGTAAACGAAATGACGGAAGTTTTTTTCCCTCTCTCTGTCTCTTTTTCTGACATCCGATCAGTGCATGGTAGGAGTGTCGAGAGTGACTAGGCTACAATGATAGTGTTCACAACCAATATTCTTGTCATTTTGACTACTTTCTGTAATTGTGATGCAATTACTGTTAGAGTAGTTAATACATTTGAGGAGGACTTTCCATCATCATTCTTAAAATTTATGAAATTACAATGCTGGCAACTACAACATTTAGAATTCAGACATTATTTTTGATAATGTGTCATAAAAACTTTCACTACATGGAAGACAAGAGAGAGAGAAAAAAAACTTGAGCTACAACATTAAAATATATTATACAAATGAGAAAATGTTCAACCAATATAAAATACAGTCTCTCTACATTTAATTTAGTGTAGTTGAATAATTTGTAGTAAGTTTCATATCTTTTGGATTCCTTTGATATATTTGAATTTTGTTGTAAAAAAAGGTGCTTCAAAGTACTGCCAAGTTTCTATTTTATTGTTGAAAAAAAAAGTTATCTTTTTGTAGTTCTGGGCAGTTGCTAAAAAAGAACCCTGTGGTATAATATAAGAGTCGTGTAATTGTGGTTATGTATTTTTAAGGTGTAAAAGAATCATTATATTTTATTTCCTGACGTCCTGCCGATGACGTAAGAATTGAGACTTGTCCATAATGTCTCCACTTCCAGCGTTTTGCTATAACAATCTACTACTATCCTCTCATCCATGATTCTACGTTTCTTTTCATCCATGATAGTTCGTATAATAGTTTGTAAAACTTGGGTCAAGGATGCAATTTCACGAGTCTTGTGGGAGTGAATCGTTTTGTCTTACGTCTTATTGCGTGTAGGAAACTAGGTTTTAGTTGTTTAAAAAAGACTGATTTTGTATACTTTTTCAACTCTCAAGTTTTATTTCTTGTTGTATTTCTATTCATGTACATGGTCGAGTCATAGAAGTATGGTTTAAATGAAGATAAATCTAGTCATTTGTTTAATATTTACACACTGCAATATTTTTAGTTTTTCAGAAATTATTTCAGAAACTGTGTGTTCATATTTTTAGTTTTAACTTAATTTTAAATGTTGATGTGCACTATGACTCATTTTATTAGCTGATATATAGCCTTTCTGTATCTCTGTATTGACAATGTCATAATGTTAGTGCTCCTCAATAAATTCATTGAGCCTACGGCTGCAATGCAATCCAAAAGAAAAACTTGAGAGTTGTCCTACTCAGCTGACTCTCGTATGAATCATCATTTGTGTAGTATGCATAAATTATGGTAATAAAAATCTGTGAATCAAGTTTTAAATCTTGACCCCTGACTTTTTTTAAACCTTTTGTGATATAACAAACTTATAAAATTATCTCTTTTTTTGTGTGCACCACTACAATTTGGAATCTATATCATTACAGTCAATTGAGTTTGTTGATGAATCATTTTCTTTTGGTGAAATGGTATTAACTATTATAGGTTGCACGCTGTAGCAACATTTAATTATGTCGTCTCAGTTGCCTAATTTTTATAAAAGTTTATGTACTTGAACATATTTGGTGACACAAAGTGTTTTTGAGGTTTGTATTTACGAAAAGGATGTCACTGTATCTGTAAAGTGATTATTTTTGAGATTGAGCTTGCAACTCATCGTCGTCATTTTCTGCTTAAAACTAGTGTAAATCATCTGTATACATGTTTACCTTTATTTAATCACAGTATTCTTGGGAATGAGCTCATCTTCATTTCCAAAACTCGTGTATGAGAGATTTTCATGGAAATCATCAATGTTCTTAAAAGTTTCTGTCCGTCAACATCAACATTCTCCAGTACTTTAATTAGGTCTTAAAGATCTATTTTACACTATGAACTTGAACAAATTACGATTAGTATATAAATGAGTCTATGAGGTTTGATTTTATTATACCTTGACCATACCATATATAATGTGATACTTTTTGGAAAAAAGTATAGACTTGGTTGTTACATGAAACATAAATTATGACATAAATGTAATTTAGATTTTAAATACAGATGTAAGGTATAGAATCATAAAGCATGGCAGCTGAGAAAACCTGTGGACCGGAATATTACACTTACCTATGTTGTATACTAGGCTCTGATGTAAAATAAAACAACAAGAAATTTTTTTTTAGGTTGGAGCTAATAGCTTTATATTACTCTTCTAAATTTGATGAAGAGAAGGTTGTACGTGTCTATACACTTGGGGTTAAGTGTGAAAAGGTTCATGCGAAGAGTGATTATAATTTAATACAGATTAACGCATTCATTGTATTTTCATCTCTACCTCACATTTGTATCAACTGTTGTCCCATATTTTTGTAAACTCTCTACATGAAATCTCATACGTTTGACTTGAACTTGGGAGATCCTTCTTTGTTAGAAGATGTACATGTAGAGTCGGCAGCGGTCATCGTATAAGAAGTTTTTAGGGATTAGGGACTTGGTTAGTCATGTTTTTTTCCATTCCAGCAAGTCATGGTGTAAGATGGTCGAGGAAAAGGAGACTGATGAGATGAAGGGAATATGGTTATAGACTTGAGTATAAGGAACAACATGATGTAAAACTGGCCTTGTGATAAAAGGAATTTGTTTTATGAGCTAAAAGGATTGATGGAGCTATGTAGCACAAACTAACCTACCTACATGTGAACCCTCTAACTTTTATGTATGTGTGTGTAATAATGCGTGGTTTGGTTGACTACATGTGGAAGTTACATGTGTACATATAATAGAAAATAAAATGAAGTGCATGAATGCGGGTATGAAAAAGATGCGTTGACTGGACAGAATATTGGAAGACGACGGAGGATAAGGGTAAAAAAGAGAAAGACGGGGGTGTGCCCTATCCTAGGGCATCAAATTCCGACGGCTATGTAAAGTACAGCAAAAGGTTCTTTTAGTGAGGTAAAGTATATAATGTACCCATTGTGTTGCCTTCTGTATGTATATCTCTCACTCTCTCTTCTTTCGGTAATAATATACATATATACGGGGGTACTAGAAATAGTGAAAGAGAGACTAGCCGGTGTTGGCACTTGAACAGAGGAACTTTTTCTACATGAGTGTGTACAGTAGTGTACATACACAGTATAAGAGCACAAAAGGCCAAATTATTTTCAATGTTATCTATACTCCTACTAACATGTACACATTGTACACACATATTTTAGTGGTGAGCCTAAGTCATTGGTGCTTATGGTTAGATGATTAGAAAACCATATGATGTATGTATGCTGAATGAGATGCTTTTTGTGTATTATGTACAAGAGGATGATTCGTCGTATTTTCTGGACTCATTTTGAAGCTTGATCGATTAAAAGTTAACTTGTCAAAATACGTATAAGATTTAATACTGAGAAGAGTGAGTTGTAATGTGAAATTTTGAATTGACTGAAATTGAATTGGAGAAGTTATTTTTAATAAACTGTGTCATGTTTTCATATTTTTGTTGAATCGTTTATAAACTATTTTGTGATTTTTTCCAAGTTTTCAGACGAAGGAATCGACAGTCGAAGGATACTCAAAAGTCTTGAAGCACCCTTTGTAATACTCTGTATATATCTGGACAGGTTGCTTAGTTCTCACAATGTGTCTTTACCAAAGACTTGATAGGTTTTGGTTTTGTTAGCCATATATGCGAGGCTTTAGTCCTTCGAAAATCTTTCGGAAGGCTCCCAAGGCAGTCACTAAAATCAGAGATGGTCGCAGCGGAAATTGAGTCTTGGGTTACGCACTGCCGATGAGCTGTTGAACCTTCTCTAAATGAATTTTCTCCCTCTCTCTCTCTCTCTCTCTTGTACATTATATCTCTTTTCTTTTCGTTTCTATTATAGTTTTCTGGTTTCCAACTTGCAAGCTTCAACTTGAATAAACAAGCACTATTCCTTTTATGAGTCTTTGGGAAGGTAGTGTGTCTGTATACTAGGATTGTATTTATATATTATATATGTTGTTTCTATACGTAAATAACTATTCGATTGACAAGGGTCTCCAATTTCGTATTAAAGTTTGAAAGGATGCGGAAAGATTTTTTCTTTTTGGTATTTATTTGAGACGAAGAGAATAAGTGAAAAATAGAATACTTTTTTTAGGTAAAAACATGTAAGATACCAATACAAACTCGATTAGACATGGTCATAGAATTGAATGCAACAATAACGATATGTGCCTGTCTATTGCCTCTATTACACAAGTTTTACATTTTAAGTGTAAAGTATAATTTAATTTACCGTGAATAGTAAAAATGAACTTTTGATAATTTTAAAATTTTTGGATGAATATTGAGACACGTCATGGTGGTTGACAGTGCCATGAATGTTGATTATGGGACGCGTGATCATAAAATATACATGTTATATGAAGACTGCTGTGACTGGATTGTTGTCTACGTCATAAACAGAAGATCCTAGTGAGCTGAAAATTAGTGTCCATTGGATATACATACACATTGCCTTCTTGTTTATTACGTATGCTCGTTATAATAATGTACGCACGAGCTGGTCGTGTTGTCTCCCATCTATTAACATCTTGTTCATAAACTTAGACTGGACTGACTTGCTCGACAATATGGAGATTGTTGTTTATAAATATTTTTAGTTCCCAAACAATAATATGTCATACTTTTTTTGTAGTACTACGTGTACAAGAATTTGTTTTGCTAAATTATAATTTATACAGGATGCAGTGCTCGTCATTTTTTTGACTATTTTTGTACTGAATATAAAAAAGAATATGTAAAAATAGTTTGTGAACTATTTTTGGTTATTTTTCCTTTTATTCTGTCATGTAGACTATGTACTTGACATGAAATTGACAGGCAGTGTGTCTGTCTCGTCACAACAGATCACCGACATTTTATTCTTCTTATTGTTTATAGCTCAGGTTTAATATAAAAAAAGGTACTGTGGAGGAAACTATTTCTACTATTTTATTTTTATCTGTGATGTTTTTTTACAATCAGTAATATATTCAATTCTTTGATGTGTCTAGTATCTAGGCTACCAGATCAAAATGGAATGTATGGTTTGTATTGTCTCACTTTTTTTCCTCTTATTTTTTTTCCTCTTATTTTTTTTCCTCTTTAGACTCCTTGTTCATGACAAGATACATGTGTGTGCATTTGATAACCATAGAAATTGACAGAATTCGGGGAACAAGTCAGTGACTGACTAGTAGTCAGCGTATCTGTAGGAAAAAAAACGTCTTGGTTCTATCTGAATTTTAAATTTCAGTAGAAGGAAAATTAAAAAAAAAGATCCGGGTTTAACAATAGAAAGACTATACACTTTTTTGTGTTGAAACGTTTTTCTTGCTGTTTGTTTCTATTACAAAATCAGATTACTTTGCTTAGAATAGAATGATTTTTTTTCTCTTTCTTTTTGTGTCAGTTGGAGTTGGATGTATAGCTTTGTGTTGACTGTTTTGTGTGAAAACTTTGTTCTTCGTCCTCCGTCCTTATTATTCGGACCAACTATATAATATAACATTTAGAAGAATATTTGTCATGATTTTGTTAATTTGTGTATAATTTATATTTATTACTTGTCTACGAATTTTTTTATATACTCTCTTAAACGTATTTAATGATAGAATTAACTGCCGTATGAAACAACACAGTTGTTGGAATCTGTTTCAAAAAAAAAACAACACTTGTATCTTATTCCTATTAAAATTAAAATAGCTAATGTACATATGAGGTAGTCTCTTGTGACTATCTATCTATAGACTATAAGGTTGAAAGTACTTTTTGTTGAACAATGATTGGTCCAAGTTTGCATTGACAGAAGTTCTTTGTCATTTTATGATTTTTTTACACTACTGTTTGGTGTATTCTCTCAATGTCCTCGAAAAAAATCTTGTAGGTAAAGAATCTTCAAAAGAATCATAGGTTCGTACGAGTTCACAGTTTAGTTCTACCGTCATTCATACGAGTCTTGTGTGTTTACAAATCGAAGTTTGGGTCCATGGAGAAAAATTCAGGAATGATATCAGCAGAGAGCGGATGTTGACTCTCTCTCTCTCTCACTCTTTATTTGTATAAATCTTAGGTCTTGTAGGCTGTTTTAGTAGCCATTTTTGTGAGTTTGTACAACGTGTGGTAGAAAAGTTCAAAAAGTTTAATATATTCTACAGCACAGATATCCTTATGTACATAGTGGATTCTCTATTGAGTCTACCTTGTGAAATTTATATGATTGTTCATCGAAAAATAATACAACGTCAGCCGCCTCACTTTTTGTTTCCTCTTGGGCTCCCTTATTTTTTTCTTACCGCCCATATCTAATACTGAAACTTATGTTTGGCATAGTTGATGACTGACAATCAATAAGCAAAATGTGGCACAGGGTGTATAAAAAACAAGATGCAAAAAAAAGAGTTAGCAAGGCCAGAAAGGATATGGTCATATCCACTGTTTGTTTAATGAAGATTTCTTGAAGGTCAATTGACAATATAAGGGATGTACTCTGTTTTTGTTACATGACAAAGTTGTATAGATTACATTTTGATGCTTCTTTTTTTTTTTTTTAAAAAAAAATAATATTTTGACTGCCAATAATTATACATTTACATTTATAATGAAATGATTTTCTTTCAACAACAATATATCCTTAACATATATGGTGGCGCCAATTTATACGTGTGTGCATAGAAATTACCTATTTACTGGGTAGGTTAAAATGCACAATGTAAACATGTTATCAAATCAAGAATTAAAAAGTAGCCTGTTAAATGTTTTGATTGAAATGTATAAAAAGTTGCTGAACACATTTTATTTTTGCTTTTTCAGTCTCCAAAATGAGAACAAGTTGTCTTTGTATTTTTTTACGGTGGATTATTCTAGATATCGTTGTTTAATCTGTTTACACATTTCTTGATTTGTCATTGTTGCGATTTATTGTACTGACTCTCTCCTAAATGCAAGTTTTGGAAATAAATACTACTACTTTTTTTGTTAGTCGCCTATTGGTAGACTGAGATGGGATGTGAATCGGAGTTGAAATGACAATTTATGAGACTTGAGATAGACTATTATTTTATGCATCACAGCCACATGACATATATTATATGAGATAGAGGGATGTGTTCAATTGAGGTCATTAAAAAAATCATTTGGAACTTTATAACAATATTAATATTTGAATACTAGTTTTAATTGTGGACGTGCAAAAATGAAGTGTAAATTTATTCCATGCACATTTAACATTTGGTAGCATGAATTTCATCTTATAACAATTAAATACACACGAGACAATTAATTTCATGAAACTCTTAAGCTAAATACAAGTCACATGTTAAAAAAGTTGCACAAAGTTTTGCCTCTTATGTACATGGACAGTGTAAAGTCAAGTTAGAAAAAATAAGACTTTTCTTTGTTGTTAAGAGAAAGATTTTGTTCTCTGGAAATAGAACTTTGTAATGGATCGATGTGAGTGGGAGACAAGAAGAAAAACTTTTTCAAACTGTAATTATTAGTTTTTTCTTAATTCTTATACACTTTATCTCAGTACTACTACTACTGAGTCAGTAGGATTGGTAGGGATGCAGATAGAGTTAGAAACTCTAAGAAATTAATTATTAGATACTTTCAATAGGGTGAAAAATGGGGATATATTACTCAGATCTTTTTTTTATGGATTCATATATTATTATCATCACGTAAGAAGCATACCTACCTAGCTGTAATAATAATAATAAATCTGAACGGCGTTCCGCTACTTCATAATTTTGAGGTATGATAAAAGTTGAATGTGAACGACATAGATTTACCATTATGAATAAAACATGAAAAAAATGTACACAATTGAAAGTATTTGTACTCTACCTCTACAATACAATTATACATATATCAACTATTATCAACTTAATACCTTAACCGTTGCCTCATTTTTATAGGGATGATATAGTCATGTAGGTCATATTTGGCTTGGTTAATAATATTAAAATCGGTTGGGTTGTACTGTACACGTGTGTACAGAGTGTACACTGTGTACAGTTTGAGTATCAGCATGATTATTGTTAAATCATCACTTTAACACATGCTAAAATTAGGTATTCACATCTATTATCTATATTTCAAGTTTTTTTAGGTTTTGGGGGAAAACCGAAGAATAATGTATTCATAATGATCTCGTCAGAGTTGATGTTGATATGTTTGTATTATGAAGTGTACTAGTTTTTGCAAGAAAATAAATCGTTCTGCTTTCTCAATGATTGCTGTAGACTGTAGATATTGCTACTTGATAGACAACAGATTTGAAGGGATGACATAATTTTTTTTTTTGATATATCAGAGAAAGTGATGGAAGTAAAATAAAAAAAATAAAAAACAACCCTCGTATCTCAAGTAGACAGCTATGAAGAAAAGAACGATGAGATGGATAAGACTGTGAAAAATCGACCTTGTTCCAATTTTTTATTGGTTCTTCTTCTTTCTTGCTGACTCTTTCATCTCCCAATTACAATTTGACAGCATACATAGTTTGCACATAATGTCAGATTCAAGCTCAAAGTGGCAGAGAAAGGTTGACTTTCTCCTCTATTTTTTTTGTTCCCACAGGAGAATTGACGTGCTTTTATTTTTTTTAGTTTCAACGTTGAACGATTTTCTTTCTCTTTTTATAAGTAACACTAGCTTAGGATCCATTGTCTCAAGATGGATTTTTTTTCTCGTTTGTGTATACTATACGGATAATGGATATCTATTGGTAGAAAAAAGGAGGAGATCGATTCAATGTGTATATGGGTGGTACTCAACTACAGAATGATTTTCTCCGCCATTCTCCATCCGTCTTACTTTTCACTTTTCAGCAAAGTCTTCCATTTGTCTTTGTCGTTTGTTCAAATCAGACCACTTGTTTGTTTTTAGCTTCATTTGGTTTGACTTTACTTTGAAAGAAAGTGTGGATTTCAAAACATGGAGAGAGAGAGAAAGAGCGTATTTTGAGTCATTGAGTCTTGTGTATATTTTGCCATTAATTTTGTCTTTTTTTTGACGTCTTCTATCTCATGGTATAAAATTATTTTCACTTTTTTTTTGCATGTCGAAAGATATCTTATACTTTTTGTTGAGTCCTTGAGTAGAAAATTGGTGATTTTGCTGTAGGAGAATCGAGAGAATAGTTTATTCGATATTGTGTTTTTTTGAAGAAATTTTCAATGAAGAGTAAATATTATATCCTAGGCATGGCGTATTATAGTGTACAATATGACGATCCATATGAGGAAGAGAGCCTGTAAATCATAGTTTTTTTCAACAAAAGTTTTTTTTTTGACTTTTCTTTGTGTCAACTTGTCATCATCTCCCTTTGGTACTTTTAGTATGAGACTATGCATGGGAGCTCAAGAAATTTTTGTTTGTGAGAAAAAAAGGAGGAGTATTATTGACTTTTTTAGGTGATTTTTGCCTAAGTATATAGATAGTTGACTGATTGATTAATGATTTCTCTGCAAAATAGATTATTTATCAATTATTTTTGAAATAGAGTTTACATTTACTTTAACACATATAAAATGTATCATGCTTTACTACATTGTGGAGTTTTTTTTCTACAAAATTCTGTAGGTTTGTTAAAAAATGATTTTGACTGAATTTAAATTATATTCTATCTCCTGTTAAAGTTTGAAATTGTAATTTGATGTGAGAGGGCTAAAAAGGATTTGTAGTCAGTTTCTGTATGTGACCTTTGATATATTTCAAGGCAATAATGTTTTACGTTCCGGCCGGAAGGAGACCAAACGTGATTTTTCATTTCCCCCGAAAAAAGAAATCAAATCCCTCCTGGTACGTGGTGCAATTTTTATTGATAGCATCAGAGCCGTCTAAAGTTTTGGTATACAGAAGAATGACAGTGAAAGAGAGAGAATGAGATGAATAAGGATTGGTGAGAATTCGAAATTTCGTGTTTGGCATCTCTCTTCGTCTTTACTTGTAAGCTCAAAATAGTTCCCTGGTATATTGTAGGGGTTACCTCATCACAGGGGAAAAGGTAATAAGTGTAGAAAATGAAGCGTGATGGTTCCTATTTAGAAGCTTTTTTTGGGACTCATCAGATTGGTTTATAATAGATGAGAGGAAGGAACATGAAACGCAATTGATCAAGTCCATGGATAATCAACAACAATGAACCTGAGATAAATAACATCATAGAGTCGAATTGTTATTACTACTCTCAGTCTCAGTGACTATAACATAAAAATAGTATCTCATGTTTCTAACATGGGGAGAGAGATAGATAGCCAATCTAAAATTGATCATAATTTAATACAATTCTGTAGGGACTACTGTGTTTAATACTTTGTTGAGGAAGAGAATGACAAACATTTTGTTTGGTGTTGTCGTACATTTTCAACAATATTCATGTTATATAGTCTGTAGTAATGATTTAACTGCATTTGATATTGAATAAAAATAGAGCCGTGGGGGAGACAATGCAATTGAAATTGCAAGTTTGGTTCTGTATCTTGTGACCATTTTATATGTGGACACTTGACAATTGGACACTTTTTTTTGGCCACACGGTAAATTG
>JAQIVZ010003190.1:0-15394 GCA_034700945.1 Arrhopalites spinosus
CATTTTCATATTTGTCTTTTGTTTTTATGCTATTTGACATAAATGAGAGGGGTCATTTATGTACGCCTCTCCCCTATTCAATCTAGATTCATGAATACAGATGAGCTTTTATTCCCTTCTCCTCACGAAGCAAACCCCCCTCCTCCTCCCTCACAATTCACTGAAATTCATGACAAAACTCATAAAATCTCCTTTTGTTGTTTTGTTACTCCCTCTCATATTCCAATCTAAAATATCAGCAAAAAAATACTTTTCAACAAATTTCAATTCCTACAATGAATTCCTCTCCATACAACGATCTGTTGGTTCAAGTAAAAAAAGTATATCAGAATATTTATACAATCATGAAAAATATCTCTCGTCAGTTTGGCAGCTTCTCTTTGACGACTTTTTTTCAGTATGTGTCCCTGTGTTGTGGAGAAAGCAGGGGGAGGAGGGAGGATGCAAGGGAAGTGAGCCGAAATGGTTGGGGAGAATATACAAAGTTTTGTAGAATGTGAATGTGTCTAGATACAGGAATCAACTAAAGAAAGGCAAGGAAGCGGGAGAGACTCCCGAAACTCAGAGAGAGAGCAGAGTCAGCCAAACGTGGGGGGAAAAGAAGCAAAAAAAAAACTTCTGGATTGGAAGATTCCAGAGAGTCTGACTCTATGAGACTGACGACTGTGTTTAGAGGAAAGAGAGAGAGAGAAGAATCAGCAAGCCATTTTTAGTTAGTGGTTTACATCCACACAAGGATTGAGGGAGGCCTGCACAGGTCGCAAGAACCAAACTCTTTCTCCTTCTCTCTCTTTCTCTTACGTTCCATTTCATCTTTCCCTCTGACTCTCTTTCCTTCTCATCTATTTATGCTCCTGACCGTTTTGCTATTTTGTTTCACTGTCACAGCTTCCCTCAGTTCAGTTGCCAATCTCGTCCTCTCACTTTCTCTCTTCTTCTTCCTCACGTCACTTCCCAAACCCATGAGAGTCTCTACCACTGCCTGCCTGTCATAGTCTCTCTCTCCTTTTGATTTCCTTTGTAACATTTTCTTGATTTTTATATAGACTCCCCACCTCTCACCAACTCCCCCTCCCCACCTTTTCCTTCTCCGCTCCTTGAACAGTTGACAATAATTAACTCATAGCTCATTTAGCTCTATAGCCTTACCTTTTGTATTTCTACAACTTTCTCTCTCCTCGTCTCTTTATATAAACCAAAAACTTCGACCACTCTGTGTGTACAATAATAATTAGCGTGCCCTCAATTTAATTTCTATACACATACAGTCTCTCTATATATACAGGAATATATTTATATATAACATATATATAACAACCTGAGTTTTGTATGCGTTGAGAAAAAGACGAAGAATAATTAGACTCCTTCCAAAGATAATTGTCAATTTACCAAAATATTTTCTCCTTTGGGATTTTGAGCAACCACTCGTTAATCTTGTCATGGGGGGAGAGCGTTACAATTGTAATTGTTTTACTATAATATTGAATATAATATAGTTTACGTAATATAAATACAGTTCTTCTTGACTACAATTTGAAATCTATTGAGTCTCAAGAGAATCATAAAAGAAGAATAAATGTTATACCTCCATCCATTAGACGTAAAACTGGACTCAAAGTGACAATAAATCAATTCACCAGTCTCCATGCATTGTTACAATTAACTATTTAATTCTTTAATTGTGGAGAACGGTTTCCATTCTCTTCATTTTATACTTTATTCGACAATAATACAAAAAAACAAGGGAAACCTCAAGAATCTTGAGATTGTGGCCGATAAATATTCGCAAAAAAATTTTCTTTGTATTGTTTTTCGCTATAAGTGTTCTCTCCTTTTTTCTCGGAGTTTTGAGACTTGAAAGTATCCCTCAAAGTGCCCAGACGTAATAAGATTCAACAGAAACTGGTGACAATAAAATCATCGTTAGTGTGACTTGAAGTGCTCAGCCATGGACTGAGCATAGTTGGGCAAGATGACCATGAGGATGACTCGTGAATTGTGAAAGACGAAGGATTTTTAATTACGATAATGCAGGTAAGAAGACAATTCATTAATTTTTCCCGTCAACAAATAAAATTTGTCTGTTCGATGGAAAGGTTCTATTGTACTGAGGAAAGATGAGAGGATAAGGACACAAAATAAAATTTGAGTGAGAAGAATACAAAAGACTTTATTTAGAAACTACAATTGTCATGATGTACAATGTTACACTGCCCTAGAAGAGGGAGAGAAGGAAAGGGCAAAGAGTGAAGGAGTTGAAAATGGATGAACATAAGAGAGAAAAAGTGAAATCCCTTAAATAGGAAGGACTAAGTCTTCATCCTTTCAATGCTTACCACTTCTTCTGTATATCGATTGAATTGAGTCTGGACACACATTTTCAATCTTTTTCTATCCCTCCCTGGTCCTTGTGAACATGTCAAACTCTTTATCTTCATTTTCTTGTATTTTCCATCGACTTGTTATATAAGCTCAATCTCATCTCCTTCTCTCTTTAAAAGGAGGACGATACGAAACGAGTGTACAGTTTCACCATGTAAAATCACTGTTATCACATCAAACTGTGAGAGTGACACGCAACTTTACATCCATCCATGTTAGTGTCCGTTCTTCTCTCTCCTCCGTCTAACCAACGTCATCTTTTATTCATACATCTCTCTGAAAACAGTCTCCTCCTGACGTTTGAGGGGGTTCCTACATTTTATATCTTGAGACAAAGACTGTGAAACTAGGGGAGCAGATTTTCCAATATATTATGCCAATTTTTCAACACCTTCTCCTCCCACACAAATGGATATTTAGCAAGGGGGATAGAGACATTTTATCCAGTCATTCCTTATCACATTTCTTTTTCACCTCATAATAAATGTTTACAGTAGCTTACACGTTCCTGAACCAAGGTCTCATGAAAAATGACGATAAACTAATAATAATTATGCCTTTGATGCAAAATATTGGCTGTCCTTTCTCTCCTCTCCTTCTTGAGACACAATTAGCTGAAAGAAGGAAAAATATGCACTGTATACTCAACTATGATAGTAAAACAATGAATGAGATTCACTGGTATGTCATTCACGATCACTACACGCTGGTTCGGCATGTTCGATAACAATGTAAATTACACTATGTATACAATATAGTACTAAAATGGTAGCACAAACCTCTTGTTGTGTGGGACATGTATATTTAGACATGTAAATTTAACCATAATTCTAAGAATGTAGCCTTTAGCTGTTAACCATTTCTAAGATTTAAGAGTAACATTGAAGTCAAATACTTTTACATGAGTTACTTCATATTGTAAGGGTACGTAGTACGTATTCCATCATTTTAGTTGATCATACAAGTTTGTTCTGAGCCAGTTCAATTTCAAAGACGTTACCTTTTTATTTATTCAAAAATGGATACGGAAAAATGGAGGTTGGAGAAACTGAAATTTTTGGAAAGACTTCTTATTCACGAAAAAGTGTCATTAGACAACATAATAAAAAACCCTCAAAAATTCACTAAAGCCGACTTGGATAAAACGACTCAGGTAGCCATTACTCAAAAATCATTGTACAAATCAAAAAAAATTATGCATTCATAAAAAAAACATTTATAATAAAATTAGTTGTTGTAAGAGATTTTAAATATAAATTATTTTTACTGGTACAAAATATCATGGAATTTGAGAAATTAATCCTTGAGCAACAAAACAGTGTGGTTGAAGCAGGAAAAGCAGGTACAACCGAAAGTTTTAACAAATTACATATGCACGTCATTTACTATAATGTTAAGAAGCAAAAACCATTTGTTAAGCCTTTGACTAATTTTAAGTAACTGACATTGAATTAAATAACGTCTTTATTCTTGTTTTCTATTATGTTTTAAATCATTTGTTCAAATATACAAAATTACAGATATTTATTTAATCTTTTAATTTTTGCTTTGCTTTTAGCATTACAAAATTTGGCTGAAGTTGTACTATGTAATTTTTAATATTCTGGAGTTTAGCAATTAGCAAATCTATGGCTTTTTCCAGGTGCGCGCTTGGGTTTACTATGACTCACCTGGGAAAAGCCATAGATTTCCTAATTGCTAAACTCCAGAATATTAAAAATTACATAGTAGATACAATTCCAAATTATGCAATTCGGACGCCGTTATCAATTGCCGAAGAGGCTGTGGCTGTAGCCAAGAAAAAATAGTCTAATTTTCATGTCAATATGAGGTGAAAATAATGAATTATTGCTTTGTATAAAATAAACAATAAGTTGTGTCTGTTTAGTGAAATTCTGTAGTACTGTATTATTTTACATATTTAGCGTTTTGGTTATAATTGTAGCTTGATTTTTTTTGTATTATCTTTTTGATACCCGTGTATAAGTATTTAAACTAGTCACAGATGCTTCATGCTTTGAGTTGCTCCAAGCTAGTAAATTAAAGTGTTCATGAAACTTCACATTGATCATACTTGTTTGTAATAAGACTGTTAAATTTCATACAAGATTATTATTGTCAAATGAATGGCATGTACAAACAAAAAGTTGAAGGGAAAAGAATAGGAGTGAGTGCTTGGCTTTCTTCTTGTTTGCATTGGAATGGTGTAGTAGACGATGTAACAAATTTTGGATCATTTGGTGGAGAGAGAGATTCAGATCTTATGATGTTTTCAACGATCGATAATATTACTCCTCCTCTTCTCTCCACTTCATATGAATCTGAATCACTGGCTCTCTCTCTGCTCTCTCTTGACTCGCTACTCCACAAAATTCTCAAACTCACTGCTCCACATAAAAAAGCTTTTTGCTCTGCTCCAGTCGTGAGGACCATTATTTGAGTACATTGTGACACCAAAAAATCAAACCAAAAATCTGGACCAACTTTGTACAGAGATAGAGAAAGAAAGAAAAAGGTAATCGCTGTCATGTTGTAGTACAAAAAGTAGAGTTGAGATTGGATGATTTATCCGAGTCTTTAGGAGTACATACACATAATATTGATGGGAGAACACAACTAGAGCATTGGTCATAATGAGACGAATAAATCTCTGTTTTTTCGGTTTTTATCCCCCGGTTTGTTTCCACGAAAAATACAAGAAATAAAAATTAGTGCACTCCTTCCACTCTACTTTAATGTCTTTAGTTGCTCATCAAAATGAGTTTTAGTCTCTCTCAAGTCAAGAGAAGAAGAAGACGCCACTCTGTCTGTAATTTAATCTTTAGACGGAGGAGAGAAAAAAGAAGCTTAAAAAAGTCCTTCACACACATTAACTTGATTAAAAGCCCTTGGAGTGGTGAATTTAACTCTCTCTACATTGTTACCAATTTTTATTTCTTTTTTTCTAATCCATCTACTCCCTTTGGTGTCTCCGTCAAAAATTTCTAGACTGCTCGACTACAAAAAATATGGACAAAAATAGACAAGGTAGAAATTTTTTGGGGTCCTTAATTAACGAAAATATTAATGAGGCCTCCGTGTCAACTTGTGTACAAATAAAGATGGAAGCTAAGGGTTGTGTACCGTCTAAAATTAATTTTTTCTGTTAGTCAAAGAGTCTTTAACGGTGTAAAATGGAGGAAATGATTGTACAAATGATGCAGAATTAACAAAGATTCTTTTTATCTCAAGTCAACTTGAGAAGGTTAATGTGGACAGTGAAGAGAATGGTTTTATTTAGTTTTGGATGACAAGAAGCTGAAAAGAAAGTTTGTGTGGCCACACTCCGAACCAACTTTTTATTTCTAATTGACTCTCTCCACTTGAAGCATCTTTGACCCTCCGTCTCTCCCGGGAAACGTCCAACGTATTTTTAGCTTACATTAGACTCTTTTTGAACTCTTACAAAAACTTTTCTATGAGGCTTCAATTTTTAACATTTTTAGTTGTTGAGAGTGAAAACTGTCTCTTTCATACAAGTGCCTCTCTGTCATGATACAATTTCACGGAATTTCACTCTCAGATCACTTTGGAGCCCCTTGTCCAGTACGCTCGAGTTGAAATGAGCTCTGTACAATGTCAATAATACACAGGGGCAGAATCTCAACAGTTTCAATTGTAGCCTTGAATACAAAAGTTGTCAAATTACCTTTCTTTATCCCACCGCTACAAATAGAAAAGGTTTTACATTTAATTGTCATTGAGTGTAAATTTTATATTTTTGACTAATATTTATTGCTCATATCTGGAGTCAAAAAATCTAACATCAAAGTTCCCTTTCTTTATAAT
This sequence comes from Arrhopalites spinosus, assembly GCA_034700945.1. Lineage (NCBI taxonomy): Eukaryota > Metazoa > Arthropoda > Collembola > Symphypleona > Arrhopalitidae > Arrhopalites > Arrhopalites spinosus. Next base: position 6,211 of record JAQIVZ010003190.1, read on the forward strand.
TCAAATAAAAATACTTTTCAAACTTGTCCAATTTCATGGAGAAAAAAGGGACTTGACAATTTGTGGAATAAATTTGAATGAGTCGACAACATTCTTAATTGACTTTGCTTAAAGCTCCATTTTTTTAGGTCCACATTATTCATTTTGTTGAACATTTCAATTCTTTGAAAGCTTTGAGAAACTAAACAAATTTGATACAAAAACGGCTGGTTTAAAAAATATGTTGTGATTTTGTGTAGATCCAGCACAATATTACCTTGTCAAAAAACTTTTCTACACAATGACTCCATTTCACTTTGTTCCTCCAAGTGGAAGATCCAATTGCAAATGAGTCTTTGAGTTTCATCATCTCAAATAACTGAGCTGCCTTCGTTGTAATACATAACATGTAAAATGTCTGGAGGGATTTTATTATGTGAAATATTAATCCCATTAAAAAATTCTCATTCACCTTGTAGTCTGCCCTCATGTGAATTTCTTGTGGGATAAACCCCGGACAAAATTCATAGTTAGGTAATAGTTTAGAAAAGAATCTGAGAACAAATGTACGAGTCCATTGTTTCTATTTAAAACACCGACACTTCCTCTCTCATCATCTCCTTCACATGGAACAAGGGAGAGGCATAAGCGGAAATCAGACTTTATGCTCCAAAACCCATCCTCTACCTTTCCCTTCCTTTTTTGGACGGCTTATCATGGTCACGCAATGGAAGATAAAGACCCTCACACTTTGCACTCGAGGGAATGTAAATTCAATAGGAATGAGGGCGGAAGTGAACCATTATTATTATTTTAAAATATGTAATATATAATATTATCCCCGACTAAACTGTAGTAATAAAAAATTCTAAAATTATATCCCCTCCTTGACTGTACTTTAAATTGTAATTGAATTGCTTCCTCCCGTCTTGAGACCAAGAGAAAGTAAAAGGAAAGTAGAGACTGAACAAGACATTTGATTCCAATTCCCATTGACACTTTGACTCTAAAAGTAATAGAAAAAGGGGTCATGTGGCTTGACAGACTTTTGGCAAAGTAGAGAAAGCTTTTGGAGAGAGAGAGAAAGCTATTGAGGGATGATGGGAAAAAGTCCATGGGAAGGATGATGATGAAGGAGAATGGATTATCTTAAAGTTTCACCGTCTTGACAATCATTTAAGTTGGAAAGTGAAAATGTACACGTAGAGAAGGATGACTTAGACATGATGCTTGAGCACCAATAGAAGGCCTTGATGGTCTCCACTTGTGTTCACAAGAAAAGTTTAAAGGCAAACAGGCTACATTATTTTGAGAGTGGGTTTACAATAAAGTGAGGGATATAAACAAAGAAATCAGGGCGTGTGAGACACATTTTCTCCTTGGGAATTCTTACAATGGAATTAAAATGAGAGAACCTTCTTTTTCCAATTTTACTATCATATTCTGTGCAAGGCAAAAAAATCTGGTAATAATCAATACACAGAAACTTTGTACATTAAACCCTTTTTTTCAACTTCATTTATGTTCTTTTGTTTCAATCCAATTTTATAATATTCTTCTCAAAAATTTGACCTGAATAAAAAAGTGAGTGGTGAAGAGAAAACATGGCAAGGAATGGTAAATGGCCACTTTGAATAATTTAGTTGAAGATGAATTCCGATTCATTTCTCACCCCACTCTCTTTCTCTTCATGAATAAACGTGTACACAGTCTTAAACCAAGGTTTCATGAAAAATTTATATAATTAAATATGTATTTACCTAGTCAACATGAATAAATATAATAATAAACTTTATTTTGAGGCTCTGTTGTGAAAGTCTGTAGCACTGTAAGATTTTACATATTTAGCGTTTTGGGCTATAGTTTTAGCTTGACATTTGATATTAATTTTTTGGATTACGTATTTAAACTAGTCATAGATGCTTCAAGCTTTGCCCTCCAAGCTAATTGTAATAGAGTGTAATAAATTTCCATTAAATGAAATTTAATAGAGAAAATAATGATAACATATTTTTATACCACAATTATAGATTAGCGTTAGTTTAGTTAAAGAAAAATAATTTTATTTAAACTTTGACTAGAGAGGGAAATGTGCATCATATTTTTTTGAGTGACATGACAAATTTAGTATTTGAAAATAGAATTTCTCTCAGTTAGACTTTTAGTGTGAGACAAATTAGCATCAAAAATGTCTCATTGGATATGACACAAAATCAAAATAATTGTTGGAGAAGAAGAGACTAAAAAAGAGGCCATTTGAGTTGTATTAAATATTTTCCCTTGTGGTCTAATCTTGTTATAAAACATTGGAGTAGTCTAGCATCACACGGCCATGAGGGAGTCGATTAGTTTGTTGCCTCGACAAAAAAAAGAAAAGGCTTGACAATAATAAAAAATGGGGAGTAGGAAAGTAACATTACTTTCTCTTCCATGTGTTTCACTTTCACAGTTTTCTCCTTATTTCCACTCTCTTTCTCCATGTAATATGTACTCTCGAGGACTTTAAGTGGTATCAAATTTATCGATCACTCTCTCCCCGCCTCTCCTTCTTCTTTTTGGTTCATCTTCTCTCTCTCTCTCTACCTTAATAGACTGTCACCTCTATGTACTATTACGAGTTTTACTCCCTATTACTTTTTTTTCACCCAATGAGAAATGACGTGGAGGAGAGAAAAGGACTAATGTACACTACACAGTGAGACAGAGAGACACAAACAAGACGAAATTCTTGAGATGCTATTTGAACATGGAGCAGGGACTCCTAGAATGGCCGTATATAAAGCTTTTGTCTTTTTTTTTGTTCCTCCTTCCGGTTCAAGCTTATTCCCCCAACTGTTTATGTTGTTTGAAGATGAAGAGTTCTCATTGTCCAATTCAGCTCACTTTTCTCTCCTCTTCCATTGAGGAAAACTCTCATAGCAGAGGAAGAGAGGAAAACCCTTCTGTGTAAGAACTAAAGACTTTAGAATTTAAAAAGTCAAGTGTCTTCTCCTCCCCTCCTCTTTTTTTTTTGCTCATTTCTACTCAACATAAGCGCTTTTACATTGTCTAGACAGCTCTCTCTATTTTCCTAGGATGTAGGAACAGCCCACGCTTCTCCAGAGTAATTTAGAAATTGAATAAACTCTCCGTCTCTCTTTTTTTCAATATCAGCTTTAATATGAAAGCATCCGTTTGGTTTTCTCTCTGTGTATACAAAATAAAAATGTTTTTTTTTGGATGCTTCATCTTGTTTTCCTCCATTTTCCCCCTCAAGGAACTTTCTCTCTCCGACATATTAGTTGTACATGATATGAGTTTTCAAGAGAGAGAGAAAAGCTTTTAAAAAATATTTACAAAGGATCGTCTTCTAGAAATAAACATATGAAGCGATCTATTTCCCTCCCTCATCCTTCTTATACTCTTTACCTGTTTATACACACAAAATTTTTGTTATTTGTATCTCCAAATGGAGATGAACATTGTAATAACAAAGATTAGAGAGGAGGAGGGAAGGAGGGTCGACGGAAGTGGAGACGGGGGGGTTGACAACATGTTGGATAACAAATCAAGCCTGAACATTTTAATTAATTTTTTTTTTAGTCCCGAGTCACAACCATCAAGAATTTTAAATAGTGGCGTTGAGTGGAGTTGGTGAAATGGTAGAGAAATTGGTGGGAGAAGTAGATTATTACAAGTGTAAAGAGTCCTACCCATTCCTTCAAAGAGAGAGAGAGAGAGAGAAAAGCATTGAATTCCTACAGATTCATAAAAAGTTAAAAGTTTCATCCAATTCACCCTTGGGGAGTTGATATAAAATGGAGATAGAGAAAGATACAAGGGGAGAAAGTCGACTATAGATACTCTCTCTCTCTCGTAGAAAAAGAGATTCCAAAGAGGCAAAAAAGGGAGTGTGGTGGAGTGCATGAAGTTTAGTTTGCCAAAAAATCGTTTTCTGCGCTTTTCCAACCATCGATCCACTTTCCCAGTTCCAGTTTCCCTTACTCCTACTACTACTACAAGATGTGTGTGTGTGAGGGAGAAAGTTTTTTGGGTATCCACAAAGAAAGAAGGTTTGATCCAAGTCCATATAAAGGAAGGGGGGGGGGCTATAAGGGAGGACGTGTATATATATTACATTTTATCTGGAACATCAACACTGTCATACATACAGAGGCATAGATGGAGAGGACACGAGGAAAATAGCTCAAGCCTTTTTTCTTCTTCTTCCAGATTCTAACATGCTTGTCTCTCCCCTCCCCCTCTCCCACTCAATACATTATACCCTACATATAGATACTATCCATGTTATGTAATTTGATGGCAGTGCGAGTGTGTGTCACGTACCATGTTAAAAGGGACTTAATCATATAGAGGAAAATGAAGGACTATATTCATACGCGAAAAAATATCATGTAGCGAAATGGAGAGAATGGGAAGGAGAAGGCACTGATAGTCCGCTCCAGGTCACTGACTCAATTCCAATAAATGGACTCTAATGCTTTTTTCTGTCTCTTTCTCTCTCTCTCTCTGAGACTAGGGCCTTGGTGGTTACAAAATTGATGGTAAATATTATACAGAGAACGGGGGGGGGGGGGAGAAGAAAAGGGGGTTAGTGTAATTTTCATAAAAATAAATTATTGATTTTCATCCCTCCCCCTCTCTCTCTTTCTGTCTCACTCTCTCATTTTTATTCAGTGGTCAAAGGGAGAAGGAGGTGATAGATGAGTAAATTTACATGAAAGATTCTTTTTATAGATTTGACAAGATCTCTTTTTTGTGTGTACAAAGGAAAGGACTGGGGGACACATGTAAATTGAACAAGAAGGATAAAATAATAAGAGAAAAGTGATACGTGCACTTTCTCGTTTTGAAAGAGACACAAAAACTTTGTTGAAAATCTTTTGGTAAAGCTCTCGTTGAGAATAATTTGAAGGGAGCAAGAGTTGTTGCCGAGGAGTTGAAGATGATGGGAATCCCTTGACTCTATTGTCTCCATCATTTTACTCATATTTGTAGGGGTTGCGGGGGGTATATATTTTGTGTCTATACATTTAAGCTCACAATCTTACATAGATCGGACCACTGTGAATTGCAACTGAGACAAGAGTTGGTTGCATGGAGTAGACGACCACACTCACAAAGAGACAAGAATTTTTTTTTGCAAGGACACGAGGGGATGTGACAATTTGTCATGGATTAGGATAAGGTACACTCCTACATTCTATGTATATCACTCAACTCTCAACTCGTTAAAAATAAAGTCTGAGAAGGGAGAAAGTTTGTAAGGGGGAGGAAAGGGAAAAAAGCTCTATAAAGTCTCAAATGGATCATTTTACTAATATTCTTACAGCCATTGTCAGAACTTTCTACACAGACGAAAAAAACGAGGGCTTACATAGACTCTCATTTTTCTTGTTGCCATTTTTTTATTTTTTGTTTCCTTCCTTCATTCATCTCTCTCTCTCTCCTTTACATTTTGAGCATGATAAAAATAAAATTTATCTCCCCCTCCCCCTCCTTCACAGTATACAAAATCCCATGTTGCAAATATTCCATGACTCTCCCATGTTTTCATGTAAAAGGAATGAATTTGTATACTTTTGAATGTCATTCACCCCCCTCAAAAAAAACAAGACAATAAAATATAGATGTCTATTCTCACTCTTTTGACATGCATAAATTGTCCAGCTTTCTTAGAATCCCGGTCAATTTTACTACTAAAAATATTAAAAGTCCAGGCCAAGTGGTTCTAAGGAGCAACTAAAACATTTGTGGTTTGAAAAAAAAGACAATTTGAAGATGACTAAATGTGACATTTGACAAAGTAATTTAAAATTATAAAACGTGTCAGAAGAGCTGGGAGCCAAGTTGTGAGCGTGACACTTGTAAAGAAAATCCGGGTTTTCTTTTTTGTTTGATTTTTCTACTTGTAGGATTTAAACAAAAAAAAGAAAAAGAAGAAATGGAAATGTTTTAAATTAAAACAAGATTTTATCTTGTATATTTGAGCTTGAGGGGAGGAGAAGAGAGAGAGGGGGAATGGGTTGAATCTTTATCTAAATCAAAATGAAGAAAAAGGAGAGAAAGATGAAAGAAATGTACAATGTATTGTATAGCCATATCATCTATTTTTCTCTGCATAGTAGCCTAGGTTCAGGTTTCAAATCATCATCATCTTGTTCAACCCTCAGACTCAAGTTCCAAACGTGTTCAACGTCAACGACAAGTTCTCTCTTTCCATGATGAGAATTTTCTCTCTTATAACCCCCTCCCCCCTCCTTCTCTTCTCATTCCACTCTCCTCTCCTCTTTGATCTTTAATATTAAAATGGGATGAGGATTACGTGTACCGTCAAGACGGTGTAGTCAAGGCAAATGGTGGAAATTTAGTCATCCTCAATACAAATCTTTCTCTCTCTCTACCTTTTCTGTAGACATGGCGATTGTCATCAAAATCTCTGTCTCTTTTCTGTCATCTCAAATCATGTTCTTTTTTCTTTTGAGATGAAAAAAAATAATAATAAATGTATTTATCTTTCTCATCAATTCACAAAATTTCTAGCCTTCTCTCCATCCCTTACAAAATAATTTTCTCCATCTTCACCTTGATTTAATACTCACTACAAAAAAATATGGGAAAAGAGGCATTCAAAAAATTTTGAAAGAAGGAAAATAACAAGGAAATGGAAATCAATATCCTAATTCCTTCAGCTTATTTGTTGACGTAATCAGAATATTATTTTGAAAAAGGGAAACTTTCTCCTCCTCTGGAGAAAGTTGACAAAATTAAATAAAATGTTGGAGGTAAAACACACTCATGGCTCTTTTTGGGGTTCCCATTTATGGCTAATAGAAGCGTTGAGGTTTTTAGCGTTTGTGGTAATTTCTATTACCTATTTTCTCCATGTCATGGACTGTTGAAGACTTAAAATTCCTCCTACATTTGTAGTCCTACAAAAAAAGAGAGAGAGTTCTCTTAACAACCCGTGGCATGTCCATGTTTGTTGTTCATTGTAGAAATTTCGGTGTATTTATTCACCAATAAAATTGGAGGATTTAGGTCAGTTCCTCCCCATCTTTTCTTCTTTCCTCTCACTCAAGACAACTGAATTTTATGTTTATCTTCATTTATATGACCCCCCAACTCTGTCTATTTTTTTCTTTTGTGTGTGGGGGGGACTGTCATAAAAATAAAGTAGAGAATTTTACTCTCCTACCGGTTCTCAAATATATAAAAAAAGGGAAAATAAAGATTAAAATAAAGCTCATGTACTTATAGGTATACATTGATCCGCTCATGTATGAAATTAAATTTGAAAACGTCAAATCATCAAAGTCTACAGCCTTCCCATATTTTGATGAATGTTGTGGAGACACAAGAAAAAATAAAGAGTGGAAGAGTATCCACCACTTTTTTTGCACTAAAAAAATAAATTTGTATTTGTATAGAAAATAAGGATTGTAATTCCAAAGACTTGATTAAAATGTTAATGACTCTTAATGCTATTGTACATGTCATCTGTCCCCCCTCCCTCCCTGTCCCCGATTATTATTCATGAGAGGACATGTTGTCAATTGGATTATATCGCTGGTTATTTCATATCATGTCACCATGTGACACCACAGCCCGGCTGTCACTCCCAGCCCCACCAAATGGTGTCAGCAGGACTGTCATTTGACCTTGTAAAGTACCTACACTTGAGTCAATATTACAAAAGAACTGTGATCCTCTCCATGATTCCAAATATTTATAATCATTCCACTCCCTCCAACTCCAATCAATGTCAACTGTACCACCTTTTTTCTTCATTCTCATTCTCGAGCCACTTGTCAATAAATACAAATTAATGACTTGTCTCTTTGTAAAATATACACAACTTTTTGTGGCTTAAAACAATTCTTTTCAAATATTGATCATCTTTTTTTCACAATTTGTAATTGAAGCTTTCATGGTATTAAACTTGACTAAAATGAGCCAAAATTAAAACTCAAGGAGGTCCCCATGCAGTCTCTCCCTTTTGCGTGTGGGTACATTTAAAATTTGTTTAATTTTTCAGAGTTAAATTCGTGAGCATGGATTTTTGGTTGGAATGTTAATTGTGGAACATGAAAATGAACTATTAAGAATCAGTGCCTGTGCACTCTGGTTGATGACGGGGGTGGGGAGTTTTTGGTGAAGAAGAATATTATTATGTAATGATCACGTTCCGTCTCATCAAAGGGAATTGGACTAAGTAGTTTAGCCTCCTCCTTTATGTGCACTCTATAATCATAACACTTGATTCCATGTGATGACATACTATACTGGCTGTGACTAACCATAATCAGCGATTATATAACATCAAACGACTCTCCATTTTCTAATAAATTTCCCTCCCCCTCCCTACAGATACATATCCCCACTATTAATTTCCTTTGATTTGACTACAGACAATATAACTTGAATAGATAGTCTTCTCATTTCTAGGGCGAAAACTAATAAATGTCAGGTTTGGTGGAGAAGAAATTTGCCTAATAAATATTTTTTTTGTTGGGTATTTTATTAATTAAAAAACGATTTCAATGTGTGGAAATATTGAACATTTTACTTGGCCAGCCTGAAAAGTTTTTTGAGTATGGAAAATGGGCTAAAAAACAGATTCATATTATTTACAAATGACAATGGGAGTCTTGTCTAGAATATTGACTTTACATGGCGTTTACTTGTGCAAGGGATTTGGTGGTTTGTGTACACTCAACTTGGATGGTACATAGAAATAGACTGAATGGATTCAATTTCAAATTTTCACAAAAGCTTCCCTCCCTCCATGTACGAGTACCTACCAAATAACTTGCGGCAATCCATCTCACTCTTTTTGGTTATGAAAACCTCCAACGAGAACAAGTGAGGACAAGACCAGAGAGGAGAGGGAGAGGGGAAGGTTCTGTTACTTCTCGTGTCTCAACTGAGACAGGCCAATGAAATGAGACCCCGTGAGAAATTTCCTCACGGGGTCTCCTGTAATTGGTTTCCGTTGTCTGCCTCATAAGGAGGACTTAAGGGAAATGTGAAAGGCTGGAAATGTTTCTCAATTCATACACATTCAGAGAGGCAAGGCTCAATGTCCATGTTTCTCAAATGCCTCGAAGGTACGCAAACAATAAGACCTTTATCTTTCAAATAAAAAGGCTAATTTTCTTCGAATTGAATCTAAAAAAAGCACCAAGGCAGAAGACCGATCACA
>JAQIVZ010003191.1:0-15394 GCA_034700945.1 Arrhopalites spinosus
GTCCAGATCCAAAAATGAGTCGTTTCCATGGTGTCACCATGGAAACTGTGTATGTTCATTACGAAATAGACCCGGACAGGACGGGACGCGTCCCGTCCGGATCCGATCTGGACGGGAGTTTTTGCGCTGATCTCCCCCCATAGAAAGAACCGTCCCAATATTTTTAGAAAGATCATCATCTCGACCGGAATTAGTCCCGTCCCGGAACCGGCGGTACATTATTTAAACATTGTAGGCTACTATGTATAGCCAACACATATCTGTATTCTGGACTGTAAAGTCTGTCTTTTTATTTTTATCGGTATGTACATAAAAAGACCAAAAAAATCCCCTATAATCTATAATGCTCTCTATACTTGATTTCACAAAATGCTCAACATTTCAATCCATTGAGTCACTCTAAAAAGTCACGTTTTTGAAAAGTTCAATCAGAAAAAATGGTTTTAAATTCTTTAAATGTCATAGAGGGACTAATGTTTTTTGAAGTTGTGAATCGTGACACTTATGAGGATAAAGATTAAAAAAAAATGTTCACCCCTCCCAATTTTTACAGGTCTGTACTTGTACAATTGTACAAAAGAGTGACAAAGTTTTCCAGTTTATGAGATAATGAGTCTCTGGTTTAAAAAACATTGTAAGTGCACAATGTACATACACAAAATATATTTGCAGTTGGCACATGTAAATTAAATATTTCAACTGTCCTCATATTTCAAATTAATAAGTCCACTTTACTTGCATCTGGGGGAGAGAGAACAGGAAAAGCATGAAGAATTAGTTGAGAGTGAAGAGTGAAACAAGTGAATTGACTTAATTATTATTCTAAATTGTCAGCTTTATTTCCTTTTAATTAAGTACGATTGAAGACGTCATACTGAAATTCAAGTTTTTTTTGTTCTTATTAAATTAAATGATTTATAATTTAACAATCTACTTATTGTCTCAACTAATTTATGTAGAAATTGTTGTTCCCCAAAATCCCATACCACCAACCTAAACATGAGTGAAAGAAGAAGATTAAGTGTGTAAAATGGATAAGAATAAAAGCATAACAAAATACAAGAGAGAGAGAGGGGGGGAAGACAAGAGAGTGCTATCAAATAGAATAATAAAATTGTAATCTTGTTATGGTCCTTTTCTTATCAGATGAAGTTTTTTCTGAAGGTCCAAGAAAGAGAGGGAATGTAGTTGACAGTATATAAAATAAAACTAAATGGTCATCCTGAGCGTCTAGCAATGTTTTTAGCATGTTATCCCCCCACAAGAAGATGTGGATAGGAGAGAGAGAGATGTATTTCAGTTGGTCTATCTCTATACGGAGTGATTGGGGTGGTAGTGCATGGGGCAATAAACTAAAGACACATAGTAAAGAGAGCTCTCTATAGTTGAATGGAGACTAAAGTCAAAAAGTGGTAGTGCTGGTGGTTGAGTACAGACGAGAGCACATCTTTTCCGTTCAGTCTTGAGTTGAGTGTGTGGGTGTTCACACGTGCTACAAAGAACGAGCTTGGAGCAATACAGCTAAAAGAATTTACAAAAACATACGCATCATCCAGTTCTCTACCGTGTGTGCTACGCACTCATTGCATATTTTGTGAGTAAATGAACTTTTGGCTGGAAACTGGAATTTTATTCTATTAAATACAAAAAATACAAGAGTACGAGCCAACCCAAGAGTAGGCCAACAAGACAAACAACCCAAAGAGACATTTTGTATACACAACTACCTGCTCCCAAAGAAAAAACATTTTTTTAAAACCGATTTCCATCTCTCTCTCTTATTTTACCTCCTTTTCAACGTTGTAACTCAAGGTGACAAGTTTTTGGCTCGGATTACAAGACAGATAAGATCCCCTCACTCTACATCTCCCATCATTATCAGTAACACGACCAACAGCAGCCTTCCGTTTTTTTCACACATTTACAATCTACAGAGAAGCCCAAGAAGAAGAAGAAGAAAACGATAAATAAAAAAAACAAAGGAAAAGTTATATCACAAAAACCAAGAGTCTTAATTTATTGACTAGTCTTGTCAAGTCTTGAGGTTTATATAAAATAAAAGATGCCATAGAAAAATATTTGCCTTATAAAAATTGTCATTCTCTTGACCTCTCACACTCTTTGGTTTGGTGTTGAATTGGTAGATTAAATAGTGGACAACAAATCATTTAACTTTGGACTGTCATCTCATTTGTGTGCTTCCTTCTGTTTTTTTCTAACGGTGTGTACTTCCATTCTTGTCTTTGGGTGACAATATCTCAAACACGTAACCTCATACTGTCAACACTTTCAACCCGTCTTGCCTTCTCCAAAAAAGAATTATTAAATTATCTGATACCTCACCACGTTCAATCTCAACCTCATGCTGAACGAAACGACCAACAAAAAGAAGAAGCTTGTGTGACAAGACTTGATTGTAATCAACAAAATGTCATGTACATTTTAAATGAATTTTTTTTATATTCTACATCAACATCACCTCAATCGTTTCATGATACTCAAGAAAGAGAGAGACGAAAATCTTGAAGGAAGCGTGGCTACTGTCAATTGATTTTTTAAGGTGAAAATTTACAACCCTTTTGAGAGATCATTCTTAACTTTTTTATCTCCCAATTTTGCAGTTTTTTGTGCAAAAAAAGTAAGAGAGTTTTATTTAAGAGTGTTGACTGTGGCAAAGAGTATGAGTTGTTTCTCCCATGAAAAAGAACATAACCACACACACACATCATTCAAGTCTTTATGGACTCGTAAAGACGGGGAATGGAACTGTTTAAATGTTTTTTACGTAATGTGACTGTAAACAAAGTTAAAAGTTTCCTCATTTTCCAAACCCTCGAGTGGACCCTCCTGTTCAATGACTCATAAAACAAGTAGAAGCGTAATCGTACTTATTACTGAAATGCTGAGCAAATGCTTTCAGTATCATTTCAGCTTGCGTATCAGTAACTAACAAGCCAAAAAAAAGTATAGCAGGAGTTTGTATACACACTCTATACTATACAAATATTTAAGAGTGTAACTTTACTACAGTTTTTTCGGTTGCAGTCACAGTGTCTACAACATGAGGATTATCATATATAGCAATCATCACTGATCAACAAAAAAAATCAACAACTTTTTCAAACAAATGAAAACTAGTAAGTTTTTGTAATGAACAGAAGGAAATTTTTTTATTCTGTTTTGTAATGTTCAACACTCGACATTCTACAGATAGACATCCTCATACCAATTATTTTACAATTGTGTACACAGTACAGGATAGACTGAGTGTCGACAAATTAAAAAAAAGGAGGAAGATGAAACACAACGAATAATTCTTCTACAAATATATGCCACAACTGTGAAGACAACAACAACAAAAAAAATCTTGTTATATAAAAGTGCAATACTCTCAAAGTTTAGAATAATTTTTTGTCTGTGGAAAATTGTATAGATGAAATTGCGGACATCCGAAACATTTAAGAGATAAGAAATATAATAAGAGACTTTCATTCTTATTATTTAAAAAAAAAGTTCTCAGGGACAAAAAAACAGGATAAGACGGAAATACAAGTAAAGCTTCATCTGATTTTATATCATTTTGGCCTTCTGTCTTCTGCAGTGTGAGCAGTGAGTGACCCGGTGGGACAACCAAAAAAGCAACCAGCACGCAGGTCAGTTACGTTATATACCGAAAAATATATATAATAATGTCTTCCTGGGTTTTCCCCACTTTATCGACTTTACGTTCTGCAGTCACATGAACCCTATTCATGTTAACAGATAGATTTGCGTGTGTACTGTCCATGTCGTGTGCAGAATTTTCAAGTTGCAAATTTTGTCTTTAGAATACAAAATATTTTTGAACATTTTCTAGTCGATATTTTATTTATTGGTCGTATCTTTGTAAACTTACTATTATTTATATTGTAGATATACGACAAATAAAAAAAGGAAGGGGGGTTCAAGTTTAAAAATATGTAGGGAAATGTTACTTTACCAATAATAATTTGAGGGGTTGAACTTTATGGATAATAAATTAGTGCCATATATTTTTTTGTGACACTATTATTACTTTAATAATTGTCCCTTATCCCCCTCCCCTCTCTCTCTCTCTCTCTCTCTCTCTCTCTGTGTTTCTTGCTCCTTTTTATTTGTTTCCAGGTTCAAAGATTCCATACATAAAGAATGACATTGCGACTATATAAAATAATGAAAGGAAAAAAAAATTAACCTGGCTATAAACTCTTAACATTTTTAGAGCATCAAAAAAAATTTCTAAAAGGTTTCAATGCACCAAAAGTTTTTTTGTGTTGGGTACATTCCTCAACTGTTTTTTAACATTAGAAAAATGTTTTCTTTAGAGGTTCACATTTGGAAGGAAATGAAATGAATGTGAGGGAGTCGACTATACGAAGAGAGAGAGAGGTTTTGCATAAATATTTTGCTCCAATGAGTCAACCTATTAGACTTTTTTTTTAAAAGTTAACGCATATTACGGAAAATGCATGTGTGGGTCTCCTTACGTTTAGTGCATATTATGCAATTTTTAGGAATGCATCCATCGACAACCAAATGTGTGTGTGTGTGTGTTTTTTTGTCTGTCTCACTCACTCAACTTGTTCTCATTCTAGTCTAAAGTATGCAAGTCTCATGTGTACTAAGTAAAGGTATATGTACCACATGGCATGTACATATATAAAAAACACAAGTTGGTTTGAAAGGAGATGAATTTCGTATATTCGTGAATTTCTACTCCCACACTGACTATGCGATGAGGTTGAAAGTGGAGAGAGAGAGAGGGTAAAAAACCTCAAGTACTGACTTGCTTTATTATATTGCACGCTTAATATGTACCAGTACAAAGATAGAGAGTGAATGACTATTAGTTTTGTGGTAAGACAGACTTATGGAGTGCCAGTTAATTCTGTTGACACCATGAAAAGCAAATCACATGGATACAGACCCCCCTCCTCCTCCTCTGTCTCTTTCCTTCATCTTTCCACTTTTTCTGCGGAAACTGTATCTCAAATAGCAATTCCTATTCCTAGCAACGTCCAAAAATCCAAAATCAGAGTTTTTTTAAGAAGGAGGACCATAAATGACACTAAACGACATTCCTGTAGTCTATTTCATGTCGCATTATTGATTTCATTTCTACTATTTATTTTCCATCTGTAATTATACACCATCACTAGTTTTATCCTTAGAGTAGACTTTTAAAAAATGAAAGGATTTATTCTTGTAAGGCGTATGAGTATTTGTTATTAAGAAAAAAGCAAGTTATATCATTTTGTGCTTGTGCCAGCAAAACTAATGTAAAAAAATGGCTCCTCATATTTGTCTCTCCATAATTTTTCTGAGATAGTTGGCTCAACGCTCAACTTATGGAATTTGCTCTTATATTTTTATATGGCTTGACATGACTTTTTCTACATGTAATATTTTGTGTGTACATATTCAAAGAGAAAAAAAAATTTAACTTGAGTTAAAAAATCCAGCAATGCAGATTGCAGGTATGGACGTATGTAACAATTAAGATTTTGCAATAGATTGGGAGGAGTGGGGAGGGGTGTTGAAGAGAGATAGTTTAATATGTAACTTGGCTAATAACTACACTTTACAATCATTTTTTCACAAATTACTCTTCCCAATTTCTTCTCTCTCTCTTTCAAGAATTATTAATATTGAATTTCTTAATGAGAGTCATAAACATAATTTTGAGAGTTGTTAAATGATTAGTACCATGTAGAACATGTTTTTTTGGCTTTGTATAAATAAAATTGTGTCTCTTCAGTAAAATATTATATTTCCTGTTATTGTTCTCATATGTTCTACGTTTAACTATTTAAAAAAACTCTTTTTTTTCCTCTTGTCCTCATCCCCCTAAAAAAGAGAGGTAAGAAAATAACGAAGGCAGTTGTGGCTGTCCTTAAAGGAAAAGAGAGAGACATCGAACATGGAATATGTTTGAAGCAAATGAAGTTTTATTGTGACCGTATCTAATTTCACCAACTTTTTTTGGCTTTGCAAAGTCTATCTATAATAGAGAGAGACATGCATTCATGTGTAAGAGAAAAAAAACCGCTGAGAGTTGCATTCCAGATTCCAGTCAGCATAATATTCTATCTTGTCTTTGTGCATTTTCTTGAAAGGGGAGGGGGGTTCCGGGGAAGTACGAGTAACGAGGAAAAAATTTGGAAAAGGAGGGGGGAGCTGACATTGTCATGTAGATTGTGTGGTCTTATATTCTTGAACTTACAAATAGACTTGAATGTAAAAATGTCATTTTATATTTTAAGCTAATAATAAACAAGAACAAAAGAAATTGTTTTGACTGTATTACAATTTGCAAATAATATATTTGTATGGGAAAACAAGGATATTCAATATTAAAGAAATTTCCATTATAAAATAAAATACAAGGATATTGACTAGCAAATACTTTTGATTTGAAGTTTAAAATTGTAAATTTGTTTTTGTCTAGAATTTCTCTTGTTACCAATTCCCTTTGTTTTTTTGGGAACTAGAATTTCCCTAGCACTTCGTATAAATCCAAGAAGGAGTAATGAGGATGGCGAAAATGGATAAAAAGAAAAGTTTAAAAGGATAAAGAAAAAAGAGAATGAGTTTTTGGGGGTTTTATTTTTGGAATTTAACCGAATTTTTTTTTTAAAAACAAGGAAAAAAGAGTTAAATTTGAAAACTCAAAAAAAGTTTTTTTTTACAGAAAACTACTGTGAGTGTTTGTGAATGTTAAATGTACATTTACAAAGACGCACTCTTTTTTTCCAATAAATGTATCCCCAACTGAACATTACAAGAGGGAGAAAATGTGTGTCTGTCTTTCAGTGTAATCTGCCCATGTTATTTCGTATATTGGGCTCAATTTCATTTTGAGGATTTCATGTGTAAATATTTACAAAATCTTCCAAGTCGATTACACTTTTCTTTGCCCCTTTTTTTGTCCAGAAAACTTCTCAGTTTTGGCTTCACCTTTCATTGAACATGTAATGAAATATATTATATGGGCATGCCCATTTTGTTAGTGTTATTACATGTAGAAATCCTCTTTTTTTGGGTTGTTTTTTTCAAATAAAAGTTAATATAACGTTGGTGAATTTACTTCACCACTACACTGTACTTTGAAGCATATTGTTCCTCATAAGGATTTCATGTAGTTTTGTAGTTTGACAAATGAGCTAAAGACGAAGGAGTCTCTCACAAAGTTTTGAATCCTTTTTGCTTCCTTTGTATAAACAAACAATTTTCACATGTAGCAGAGTCAAAGTCAAGGTAAAATGGATAAAGAGCTATCTCTGTAGTTATTCTTGTTCATTTAAAGAAAAACTCTTTAACACTTTTGAAATTTAACACGCAAACTACAAATATAAAACTCATATACCTGTCACATTATTTCCGTCATTTTTAGTGAAATATTTACAAATATGTATATTTTGACTTATTTTTAAACAAATTAAATTTATGAGCTCAATAATTTTCTCCAGTTTGTTTCATAACAAAAAATCTCCCCTCTTTCTTTTGATTTTCATACCGATTTCCTTATCCAAAGTCATTCCAAATAGGAGATGGGATTTGACAGAACCATGGACATGACCATGGCATTGTGGACTTGTGAACAGGCGAAGAAAAAGTTTGAGATTAGAAAAATAGTTTTTTTAGTTTAATAAAACAGAGAAAAGTTTGACACAGTAAATCATAAAGTGTGAGTCTTGTCTTGAGTCCCACGAGGAATTTGTCACGAGAGTTTTTTTTTCATTGAAAATTACTCGAGTACCAATTTCCTCTATTGTTTTCACAGTCTTTTATCAAGCCCCCCTCAAATCTCACATGGCTTTATTTTAACTCGTGACGATTGAAATTGATACCGTCAATAATTTTGTCAAAAAAGGGACATGTTTAGGCTACTGTACTGTAAGGAAGAAGGACGTCAAGTTGTCTGTGGTTTTTGGAAAACTGCATGGTAACACAACATGGAGAGGGGTGAGTATTTTTGAAGGTGGTTTTAATATCCCATCGTTTATGAGCTTTGTTCTTGAACTTTTTTTTCATTTTTATATTGACTATTTTGAGTTTTTTTATGGTCATTGTGTGACCATTAACAAACCTCTAAATAGAATTAAGAGAGTGCACGTTGGGGTGCACAATTATATTTCTCGTGTTGACATACACAAAATGTTTAAGAGTTTATTCTACATTTAAAATGTTTCTCAAATAAAACTTTTTAAGGTGAAATTGAGGCCTGTTGTTCTTGATCATGAAAAGTCACAATTCGAACAAACACATTTAATAATAAGGAACCGTACAAAGTTTTTGGGTACAGCATGATATGACTCTAAAATTAATGGTACAATAATAATGAGTCCTAGGGGTAGTAAAGGCTATTAAATGTATACAAAAAAGGGTGTTTGATGTTATGGCACTTTGGAAATGTTTACTTGCTAAAAATTCTTTTATGGCAATTCATCCTGTCCAATGTCCACAATTCAAGCTCTCTCTCTCCCTCTCTTTATGTACAGAGATAAAGTACATAAAATTTAACTTACTTGACACTTTAAAAATGTAATTTTTTAATGACTTGTATCTCTCCATTATTTCTTGTCCAAGTCTCAATTGAACAGTATCATGAATTCTATTGTACAAAAAGATAAAAAAAAAATCTTTTAATTTTAGTAAGTCTTCTCATAATGTTCGTTCCGGCCTCAGTGATATTCCTTTGGGAATCATTACCGTTTGTTTTTTTTTTTGTTCTCCCCCTTTTGGGAATTTGTTGATTAGGTGAAAACCCTATTAAAATTATTGTTATTGTAGAGATGATTCATAATTCATAAAAACATTTTATTTTTATATGCCACTGATTCCTTGCGGGACTCTCAATAAAATTTGAAAGAAGCGAACAAGAAGAAGAAGAAGAGGGGGGAGGAGGCCATATAATAGACAAAAAAGATTTATACGAGTATGTAGGCTGTGGTTTACCAGGACTAGAAAATAAATTTTTTAAATTGAATGATCCTCTTCCTCACTTCTTTTCTGTATCTTTCAGAAAAAAACTCTTTTCTACAGTCCCCTCATTGACAAGAATTTACAAAATAATAAATTCATTGAAACTTGCATTGGTTTGACATTATTTCTAACACCCCATACAGCGTCATACCTTTTCACATGAAAAATTCCTTTTGTTTTTTACCTTTTTTTTCTCACTCTACCTGCCTCTCTCTTGGTTTCCCTCTGACTCTGACTTTGAAATAAACCTAAAACTGGTACACCATAGAATAAAAAACCTACTCTTGCTCTTACTCTATGCTGGTACACTATCTGTAAAAATGAGGGGAAAAATTGTCTCTTTTGTAAATACCCGATCCTCCCATAACATTCGCCTTGACATGAATAATATGTTGTGCCTTTTTTTCTATCTCTTTGTTATAAAATTCATGCGATTTAGCCTCACAAAATAACAACAACAATACAGATACAGGACAACAATAACGGCTTGATATAAAAGAGAGAGAGAGACAGAGAGACGTTAACTTCGGTCAAATACAAAGACTCTCTTTGGGAGTATATATTTATTTCGCCAATCACTATAACATGTAATATACATACGTCTTTTTATGTCATTCAGTCAACTCTGGTTGGTATACAAATTACATGGGACAAGTACAGTGTAGTCAACTTAATACAGTGTCAGGTTTAGTGTATGTACATTGAGGAGGGGAGAATGTAGACATCGATTCTCAATTCTCCTGTCTCTTTTATTTAACGTCTCGTCCTCTTCCCCACGTCTATTCCTTTTTCTGGGGAGGCTTTAATGCTAAATCTCTTGAACCTCAATATTCACAAAAATGTTGGTTTAGTTTGTTCATTTCTACAATATTGTGACTGTGTGTGTATTTAGCAAGACCGAAGACCTTAACACGTAAGAAGAAAAGAGTGAGAAAAAAAGAGAGAGAGAATTCACTTTGCTAATGACACTGAAACTCGACAGTTGAGTAGACACACTGAAACTAAAACGACGACGCAATTTGTATCATTTCTCATTTAAGAAGAACTAATTTTTTTCTAAAGTGTGGATAAAATAAAAATGTATTATTCCATCCACAGTTTTCTCGTGTTCATTGTGTGTGCCTCATTTAGAGGATAAAGTTTTTTGCAGTGTTTTTTTTCTCGTTACGATTCATTTGTGCAATTAATTGAATGTGAGCTCTCATGTGAATGTTGTGCAATTTAACAAAAACCTACGCTCTCAGTCACTCTATTTCTCATGACATTCTTTATGGTATTAGAACAATTATTTTTTTTGTATTATTTTCTGTAATGTAATTTCATTCATTCAAAAATTCACTCATCATCATCCACCATGTGTACAATGTTCTATTCTGCTCCTTTTTTGTCTCTCTCTCTCTCTCTCTCTTGCTCGTGATCAGCATAATATATCCACTTAGATTAATAATATAGGAATGTATAATGTTAATTGAATATATTTATACATGTACAATGTGAAAGGCAGTCATCTATGTAATGGGATAGTAGTATGTATATTATGTAGGTGAGGAGAGAGATAATCATAATTGTTCGTGTATTACATATTATGGCTGCTTGAGGAGTTAAATGGCAATAGGTATAAAATACATGTCAGTAGCGATTGGAGGACTTGACAAGAAAACTGTTTATTTGTCTCGCATTGCACAGAGAGAGAGAGAGAATGTGAAGCTGAGTCATACAGAGACACAAGAAATATTATTTTACTGGGAGCTACTATACTGCATAATTTTATGTGCATATCTCACCATGTGCTGTATGAATCTTTCCACAAATTAACTTGACGTTCACGTGTGCAACCAGTCAGCTGCACAACTTCTTCTCAATGTGCCATACCGTCCTCATGAAAAAAACAGAGGGATTATACATTTACAAAGAGAGAAAAAAAAATTATTTAGAATAGTGAGGGAGAAACCACTTGCAATATAGATTACTTTAGGTGAGACCAAATGTCTGAGAAAATTGGAACTGCGTCATGTAACTAACAGCCACCGTCAGTCAGGAATTAATTAGACTACTCAAACTAACAGACAAGCACAAAAGTCAAATACATGTATTTATGTATATCCTCCCCCTAATCCAATATCATCTCCAATCTGCATACGACGAAAAAAGACTCCCCCCTCTCTCCATTATTACTTTTTTGTATAGAATTAATAAGTAGAAATTTTCTATTTCAAAAATGGACATTAGCCAAATTAGTAATTGTGATTCTTCCTCCTTCCTTTATTGTCCAAAAATACTGTCTAATGTGATATAACTACTCCCCCCCCCCTTTTGGCTTATAAAATCATGAACTCTACAATTTTCTCACTTTTTTTTATCTTGTCCATTCACATTTTCATTTCATTCAGAATTTAGAGCTGGAATAGTGTGTACATAAAAAAAAAGTGTGGTCGTTAAATAAATTGAAGGGGAGATTCGAGGGAGGAGAAGATCAAGAAGGGTTAAAAATTGAAAGAGATTACCGATTTGAATATTTTATACAATTCAAGTGTGTTGTTGTTATTGTGCACACTTTTACGTGTGTTTCTTTTCTTTTTGTTGTGTTTGGGGTGAAAAATCCTTGTGTGTGTGTTGTGCTCTGTCATCTTGGAGTTCATAGTTGGTTGGCTTCTTAGAAGGAAGGAAGGAAGAAGTAGAGTTTATGTAATATCATACATGTATGTACACATGTGTATTCTATTGGAGTCCTTAACATCAACAAGGTTTCAAAGTCAAAAGTCTTTTTTTTTGTATCATTATGATTATTATAGGTAGACGCTTGTGTTATTATTGTTATTACACAAGCATGAGAGTAATACAGAAGGAGAGAGACACAAGAGGAATAAATAACCTTTACAGATTTAAAGATCAGAGAGA
Source organism: Arrhopalites spinosus (assembly GCA_034700945.1). NCBI lineage: Eukaryota > Metazoa > Arthropoda > Collembola > Symphypleona > Arrhopalitidae > Arrhopalites > Arrhopalites spinosus. The sequence goes on from JAQIVZ010003191.1 coordinate 11,902, forward strand.
GAGACTCTTAGTTTTTCTCCCCCTCTTGATGTGACTCAAAGAAAAAAACATTGAGCTTCTTCACATACCTTGACTAGTCAACACACTCTCTCTCTCTCCCTATAACTAGATTACTTTGTATAGTATAATAGATATATATATTATATAGTTTAAGCTGGAACTAAGTGCTAAAAGTTTACATGGTTGTACTCATACAGTAGTATGTTTCATGTACATGAGAAAATCACGTACAATTTTATACACAGGAATACATCCACATCTCTTTCATTGTGTGAGCACGCAGTCAGCCATCTAAAAACTCAATCTTTGTCTATTACACAGTAAAACAAACTCTAGTGTAATCTGTAATCAGTTGGCTTTTGGACATTACTAAAAAAAAATTACATAAGAGAGACTAGACTCAAAGATAGGGATGGTGTGAGTGAGATTTATCATAAATGTAATATGTATTATTATACACAGATAGGAAGTGTCTAGAGTTTGTTACAATAAAAAAAAACTCCACATTTCTCTTCTCACAAAAGGAATAAACGAGCAATGACGTCTCTAGTGCATCTCTAGTCTTGGGGGGTTTCATGATTATCCTTTTATTTATATAATAAAATATTATTCTTGTATAAACCGTCTCTCTTTTATAAATGTTAGATCAATGATGATTTCCTCTCTCTTATTTTAGTACAATTGAATTGAGAACTGGTCTTTTGGAACAATGTTGATTTTTGACAAAAGGGAAACTCCTCTTGGTCCTCTTGTATTTTTGTTTATCAGTAAATAGTCCTAGTGGTGACTGTATTTTGGCATATGTTTTTACTCTCTGTGTATGAAATGAGAGGCTAGTTAGTATAGTGGAGGAGATAAAGGAGAAGAAAAAAGTTTGACAGAGAAAATGTCTTTTCATCCCCCTCCCCCAGTAACCAATCAGCGATTATGGTTGTGGATGTGGAGTCAAGTCTAATATTGTTTGAGAAGAACGATCCAGTCTGTTCAAATGCCATGTCAGTTGTGTGGTACTATACACAAGTGTATAGAGAGGGGACAACAATGATGATAAAATTTGATAATTAGTGACCATTTGATGTGGAGAGAGAGACAGGAAGGGAAGATGGAAGATGAGGGGGATGAAGAGACAGAGGGAGATTCTTAATTGAGTCGGATTTCATTACATAAATGGGGATGCTCCATGTCAAGAGACAGAGGAGACTTGTCTCTTGTGCTACGGTTGAAGAAGACAACCCTCATGTTCAATTGTATTAGTACCATCGTCATGGCAGTTACGAAGTTAGTGACTTTATACATTTTATGCTCTTTGTACTTCAACTCCAATACTGAAGAGATTGTGAGAGGGTGTTCTTCTATAATGAGGAGACAAGAAGACCGAGAGCGAGACCAACTTTTTATTATTATTATTTCATCCTCACATTTTAATATTATTCCTCTAACTAGCCTCACAAAAAAGGATGAACAATTGTTCATTTTTTACACAACTAAAAATATTTCCTTTACAAAATAATATCCGTTTGAAAAAATAATTTAAATAGTCCCACACTTAACTAGTAATAATTGTATAGAAATAGAGATAAATAGTCAAAAAATTGTTTTCATTGTTCAACCTTTAAAAAACTTGTATAATCTCTACCCCTACTATGCGTAATACAAAATTAACAATACTTCGTAAAAATTTAAATGTAAGAAGAGACTAACAAGTTTTTGAAAAAAGATTTTTTAACTGTTCAGCTAAAAAGGAGCATTTGTCTTTTTTTGTATTTAGAAGAAAGGCTTGTGCCAACTCATGGACGGGAATTTAACAATTCTCCTGTTCTGTCTCTCGACACTCTCTAGACTGTATGTACACTCGGCACGGAAATAATCTTGGGTGTGGACAGCATAAGAATTACATTTATGAGTGAAAACCTAATGTATGGCTAATGTGCCATTTTGTGTCATTTGCAGAAAGGGTATAATATTATTTATGGATATGCAAATTCATGTCAAACATATTTCGTTACGGTAGCGTGCCTCTCTATAAAAATCATACCCTTCTCACAAACTTTTGCTTATATCCAACAAAGCTCTTCATTTTTATAACAAGAAGAGGAAATTCTCGCAAAAACATGAGAGGGGACTTACGGTCCAACGATCGTCAAAAAAAGTACTTGGACTCTACACATGTTTGCATTTCCAAAACTCTTTTTTATTTTTATCGATGAATTGAGTTTGACGGCCAAAAAGAAATCTATTCTTACACCTACGAGTAAAATATTCTGCATTATTCCCAATAAAACGATTCACAAAGAGAGAGAGAAGAGTACACACGAGAGATAGATAATAGTACAGTCGTTGAGAATTTTACTACTCTGTACAAAATTTAGTCTATGACTTCCAAGCTCACACTTTTGGCATGGAGGAGAGGGAAAATAATAAAAATGATGAAACAAAACATTCTGCTTGGTTCTCAGCCAGTAAGCAGATTGTACATGATACAAATATCCACCTCCCTCTCGGTCCTTCCCAATCGGACAAAATAGCTTTGTAATGATACGGCTTCATTATATTATATTGCATGGCAATGGGCCATATAAAAAAACAAGACAAATAAAAAGTCCGTGTGGTCCGTATCTGATCCTTCCAAACGTCCACTATTAGCCAACGACGGAAGTAACAGATATTGAGAAGACGAGGTGAATTTCATGGGGCCATTCGTGTGTTACTACCAAATTTTGTATCTGTATAGATGTATAGATAAATATATACAAGAGAGAGAAATTTTGTTGCAATTTTCTTTCTCATTTACTATTCCTCTCTCTCTCTCTCTTGAACAACTGTTAGTACACTTTTTTTTCTTATTTTTTACACTTACCTTACTTGGTCTTTGACAGGAATTCATCAGTTTAAGCTAATTTGCATTGTATTATTATCACACATTTGCGACTTTTTTTTTGACAATGTAATCAAGTAGGTAGGACGTTGTCAGTGTAATTCTCTTGTACAATGTAGAGATGTTTAATGTAAAGTGAAAAGAAGAGATAGACAATTTATTTTGAAAATGAAATAAATTGCATTCACAGTTTTGGCAAAAAGGAAAAAAAAAAGAATTGTCAAGAGGAATGAATGAGAATTTTTGTATTTTATTTTACATTTTTACAATATTAAATTATTTATTTTTTTTGAAAGAGGGATGAACGGTGAACACAACTTGTTGGTGAAGTGAAGAGTGCATGAATGTCGGTAGAATAGAGATAATTCATTAGAATTATTGAGTCTCTCTACCTCCCCGTGACATTTTTCAGCTCTCTGTCACAAATCACATTTATTATGTAGTAAACATGGTCAAGTTGTAGTTTTTTCACAATTCTTTTTTGACTCGTCTCTTTAAATTTTACATGCACATTATCCATTATAATGTACAACTTAGACTTATGTACAGTGTGAATATTTTACTGGTATATTGCAATGAACGGGGACAATTTCCCCAACTTTACCATGTTAAAAAATT
>JAQIVZ010003192.1:0-15392 GCA_034700945.1 Arrhopalites spinosus
TTTTAACATGTCGAAACTAGGGAAATAGTGCTCTCATAAGAAACCATGTAGACTGACAATTGGACACACTGTATAAGAGGACACGTAGAAATACGACACAAGTCAGAGGCTGTATTATTTCAACGTCCATTATCTTAATCATTGAAACAGTCCAACTGTTCACAAAACTAATTTGATCATCAAATTAAATTAGGAAAGTCTCACATGTTCATTTCTTTGTGAGGCTTCCATTAACACAAAAAAAACAAATAATGACAACCACAAATTTACCAGCAATGGTGAGCTCTAATCGTCAACACACATATAATACTAATACATTGGTGGGTGAATATTTGATGTGCCACATGACAAGTCGTTGTAGTTTTTTTTACAATGTCAAATGATGAGACAAATTTTTGGTCAGTCGATTCCTACTTCATGAAAGTTAATTAAAATGATACTTGAAAATAATTATTATAATTGAATTGACTTTCATAAAAATTTTGCTAAGCCTTCACCCGTGTGCCCAAGAAGGACTTGACTTGGAATAAATAATAAATCAGTGAAAGTAATATTAAAATATTGGCAATCCACATAAACTACTATCATGATATTCACAACTAAATGTACTTTAAAAACAGAATAAAGTGAGCTACTGACGGTCGATTTATTGTCACTAAAAATGTAAATATACCAGAATTCTTTTGTGTCAATTTCAAAATTTGAATATGATCGCGGAAGCTATTTCTATATAAATCTGGTGAAAGTTCCGATCTTTGACTTATTCAAAATACAATAGACAAAAATTTCTATACGCCGTTCTTCTCAAATCACTACAATCTTCGATCCTACAAAAGGTTACGACAGTGGATTGGAGGAAAACGAAGTTTTTTGTGATGAACTATATGTATAGTAGACGATAGAGATAATAATAATCATCTGTTCTCTTTGCAAATGATTAAAATGAACACACAAAAAAAATTGTATTATCAACAGAGATGAGATGGAATAAGTACTCCTTTTCAAAGAGGGAAGATAGGTGAAGTAATCACTCAGCATTATTATTATTCAAATTAATATAACAAGTGAAGATGTGAGATAAATTTTGTCACGAGGTTGAATGAACGGAAACTACAATACCCCTCAACTGACATGTATGTAAATATGAATAATAGAAAAACTATATAAATAACTACGAGATGCTTCGAGGGGTAAACGTGATTCTTCCACAACAGTGACTAGCATTGTTGATGGTTTATTCCATACATTTAGGAATTAATACTATGACTTTCAGTAAAACTAGGCAGTGTAAATGGCTCTTGACTTATTATCTGATGCTCATGAATAGGTAACATGTAATCTGTAGTCAAATTTATTATTATGACTATTGTTTTTTTTATTGTACACACAATGAATCCATCGACACTTTACACAAAAGAGATGTGAAGTCAGGATTAACCGTCATGTGAAATCGATGAATATAAATAATACTTACTACAATAGTATATATTACTCTATACATGCGTACATCACAATTTGTGATTCACAAATGTATAAAATTGTAGAAATATTAAACTTTGTTGTGCAGTTTTATTCATTCTCCATCTGTTTTAAGACTTAAAACTCTAAATAAATGGTCATAGTGAGTAGTGGTAAATATAAGGAGAAGAAGAGAGAAAAAAACGCCTACTACAATCAAAATAACTAGGTATACAATGATACCACAAATATTTTTAAAAAGTTCACGTAATTCTGTTGTATCCAGTCAACCTTATGTTAAATTTGAACAATATGATGTATATAATGATGATTGTAGAATCCCTTCTGAAAGTTTTTCACAATTTTATTTATTTTTGAATAAAGTTCAAAGGAGGCCATTGCAAGGGGTATTGATTAAACTAAATAAACCTATTTAAACTTGATAAGTGAGATGGAATGAATTAATTTTTTATACGTAAATTGTGATGGCTTTTGTGTACAATTTTGATAAAACAACAACAATTCGTACGATAAGATGAAACTTTATGTATAGAGAGAGTTCCCTACCATATTTTGGTACAATAATGTAAATCACAAAAAAACTTTATCGGACAAAATTTTATGAGCTTACGATTCTAGTTCACTCAAACTATATAGCTCCTCTTTTTTGATGAAACAATCGTAATTATAATATATATGGACTAAAAACATGGAGACTGCAACAAATTTCATGTTGCTTTTCTGTCACTCGTCAATTGAATAGCTGCCGACAGTCTAAAATTATTATTGTCGTGTATAGACAGTTATTATTAACTTTGGAAGCACATGAGATGTAAAACATTTATGAAACTGCATTGGACACATTTCTCAACCTCTTGTATTTTATAGAAAATTTAAAACGAGGAGTGGATACAAGGAGAAGAAGTACTAAAAGTCTCTGTGGGTTGCTAACCTTCACATCATTAATCAATAATCATTGTCAATAAAATGTAATACCGTATTATCTCTATTAGAAGCCCTGGGCTTCTATTGTTTCACACACTCGAAAATGGGCCTCTATTAGAGACTGGGCCTTTATAGGAGACTGGGCTTTTATTCGTTTAGACTTAAAAATGAGTTTGAATTTATTGAGTTTTGCTAAAAAAAACTTTAAAAAAGGACAAGCGCCCCAAAGTCATGTGTTCAGTACTAGGAAAATGTCATTAAAAAGGGTTGAACTGGACGTCGGCTATGATATTTTTAGGTTTAACAAAAATTAATCATTGCTTTCACAAATCCATGATCGGAAATATTTGACCCAACGTTATAATTAGACATTGTTGTTCATCTTCAAAGGCACATTTCTAAGATGACTAAATTTATAACGCATTTCGAGTGGGCCTATATTGGAGACTGGGCTTTTATTCTTTTGCTGACTACCAAACTGGGCCTTTAATAGAGACTGGGCCTATATTAGAAGATGGGCCTCTAATAGAGATAATACGGTATTTATCATTGAATTAATAAATTAATTGAATTGAATTTTTCAATAAACATTATAAATAATAAATATGTGTATAGCAGCAATTTTAGGAGGCCTAGGACGACGAACTACAGATAATCACAAAAAAGATGAGTAGACTCAATCATGACTAAAATCAAATTTTATACTATCACCTAGATTATAGATTACAGAGTTTCTGGAAACAGTCTCTATCTTTAAAACTAATGGGTTGGTCAATGTGTTCTACACTTTATTGAAACTAGACCTTTTTTTGTACATCTTTGATCTGTCCGTCGCAAAATTATGTATAATCATGATGAATCATGTGAATTTGGTAGGCAAAAATATCTGAAAATACCTTTCATATGAATCAAAAAAAGTAATTTATCGAAATTGATTCTGTGTAACTGTCATACTACATCTTTCATTAATAATGAGCCAACCCAATTGATTTTCTTTTATACTTGTACGGCAAATGCAGAATTTAAATAATACAGATGACGGAAAGACGGATACGTCCTAAAGAAGTAAAAAGTACCGTTGAACGGTTGTCTTCGTGCAGAATCAAAGAAATATAATAGAGTTTGAAATACATTTCCGTCTAATAAGAAGATCAAGATACAATTAAGTATGAAATACATTTTTAGAACACCAACCTACCTAAATAATTACATGTCCAAAATAATCAAGTGTATTCTGTCAGTGTCACTGTCAAGATCAATTAAAATGTTATGATATAAAACATCAAGGTGGGCTATTTACGCTAGAGTTATTTAACAAGGTACAAAATTTGATATATTTAATATCGTCAAGTACCTGAGTCACACATTAACAATCAAAAGCATATCTAACCTTAAATACTTAAGGTCTACGTCATTCAAAAGTTTTAAAAGTGGCCTCATAATAATAATACTATTTTAATTTTATTAACTTGTAATTTTTCATTGCTATAAAATGAAAAAATGAAATAAAGGCACAAATATTTTATATTGTCCGTTTAGAATTTTAGGTCACTTAATAAATATCAAAATAGTTCATTTACATCCTCTTCCTGTAAATGTAAGATGTATATCTTCTAAATTTATGAAAAATGATCAGCTATTTAATCCAATTGTAGAACAAAAAAGAATATATTTTGATTTTAGTTTGTATTTGTATCAATTTTGTAAGGATTAAAATATAGCAAATGTTCCACTAATGGTAGTACCTTTTTAGTTTGATCCAATTTCCTTGATAAACTTTATTCACTGTCTTGTTCTCCTTTTGAGAATTGTTGAATCATTCACAGTTATTTTGACAAAAAAATAATAAAATAAAATAATTCAAATAAAAAAACACACTTGATCACAAAAATGCTATAATCTTTGCTCTGGTATTAAAAAAAAATATTTCTAAAAAAAAAGTTGACAATTTCGGTTCTACAACTGAACCGAGGATTAAAAACTGTTGTTGTCTTTGACGGATTTAAATTAAATGAAGAGTTGACACTAATTGTGGCTTGAAAAGGCTTGGTTTCATTGGAGTTAAAGAAATTGATACATGATCCGAGGGGAAAAAACTGCAAGTAACAGAGCAAAGTACGAAAAAACTCATTTAATTAATCTACACAGTTAAAGCTATTGCTTCAAACTAAATAAATATTACATATAACGGAGTTTTTTTTTTTGTTTTTTTGAGAGAAATTGGTTAGCTTAGCAGTGCTAAGTTAGCAGGTTGTACAAAGGGGTCACCCTTTTGCAGTGCAGGAGAGAGAGCTCAACGTCCAAAGCGAACACTTTTACAAGCGACCAATTTTAAATCAAGTTTTCTAATAGAGGATAATAATTATAAATAATAATTATTGACGGGTGCTTTAATAGTTGACGAGTGGTGTGACAACAATGTTATTCATGTGAGGTGTTCAACAGCACACTTTGGTCACATTTTACACTACCAGGTTCTTAGATTCCTATTTTACATCCCGGAAAACGGGTCAAAGAGACAGAGACTTAACATGGGTACTAAAAATTTTATGTCGACAATTCTTGATGAACTCATGGGACGGAATAGAAATGCTTTACCAACTGAACAGCCGCGTCAGTTACAATGGGACGATCAAGAAGTACTCAAGTTTTTATATTTATTATTTTAAATTTATAGAAAAATATTTAAATGATGTAAGAAATTTTTGTTTAAGTATTTTACATTTTTTATAATTCGTTCTACTTTTTCATTTTACAGATTTGTACACACTTCCTCGTGTGCTTTTGTCCACACGAACTATTTGTGAACACCAAAGCTGACCTGGGTGCCTGTCCAAAAATGCGTACGTGTTTTTCTTGTTTTGTTCAATTATGAGAAAATGAACATTTGTTTTCGGCATTCATGATAATAATAATCTCTTGTAATTTATACTACATCGGTTCAGGCCAAAATGGCTTTGTCTGAATCATAACAAGCAATTTTTATATTAACAATAGTTGATTTGACTTTGTTCTTGTAGATGATGAACAACTTCGACTAAGGTACTTGGAAGAAGCCCCATCATTCAAAAAAGGTTCAAAATTATGGTTTTTTTAATCTTTAAACCAAGTACCACCAATACTAGTAGTTGATAGTAGTTTGTTATCTCAAAATGAATCATTTATGTAAATAACACGAGTTAATTTTGAACCATTTCTTTCCATTTTCAGCCATATATGAAGCCGATTTCATTAGATTTGCTGAGAAAATGATAATGGGTACGATTACTAATACCATCTTTTCTTTTAATACAACATATAAAGTCGTAGTTAGCATCAAATATATTATTTTAATAAAAATATCTAATAAAAGTATTTGCATTTTCAGATATTGAAGCTAAAATTAAGAGAGGAAAAATGAGAATTGCTTTGGGTGAGTAAATAATTTGTTATGTTTATGCTTGATCAGAATATTTGTACAATGTTTCTTGAATCAACTACTCAAAGTTCAATCACTAAGAAGTTTCACACGAACGTGTCATCATAGCCGAATTTAATTGTGACTCTTATTGTGTATTTTCCTTAGCTAATGGTCCTGATGGGGTATGTCCTTCTTTTTAAAATTTTATATATGTGATTTTAATGTAATGGAATCCATGGAGTCGTGTAGAGAGTTTAAAAAATACATGCATATACACAATTGAGATGGTATGTGCACATAATAATATTGTCATCTTTGTTTTCTGTGGGCTATTAATGTTATTTGTTGATTTACCTAATTCAATTTTATAATGTCTTTACTATTGTACATGTTGAATCATTACAGGGAACATATGCAGGCCCAGGTAAATACAATTTCTTCATTTCTGCAATATATATCAGCATGACTTAAATAACATCTAGTCCTAATAATACCTGGTCATTGATTTTTCAGGATCAAAAAATGCTGAAAAGATTGCTTTACTGACTGAAAAAATAAATATTATATTGGAAGAGGCAGAGTCAGCAGGATGTGAAGGAGATGTCGAAAAGGCACAAGGGCTCATGAAACTATGTGAACAGCTTAAAGAAGAACGAGAACAGTTGAAGGCCCATGAACTGAATCATCCATGGAATCCGGATAAAGCAAGTATGCTATTCAAAATATCATTCTGACAGTGCAGACACTTTTTAAATGATAAAAGTACATGGCTAATTTTCATTTGATTATTACCTTTTTTTAAGTGCAAGTTTGTGAAGTTTGTGGATCGTATTTAATTATCGGTGAAGCACAACATCGTTTGGACGATCATATAATGGGAAAACAGCATGTCGGTTTTGCGATGTTACGTAAAAATCTTGAGGACATTAAAAAGTCACGAGACAAGAGAGAAGAAGAAGAAAGAGCTCGTATTGAAAAGGAACGAGAACGTCGATGGGCTGCTGGAGGTGGGAGTAGTAGTGGAGGAAGTACTAGTGGTGCTGGAACTGACCGAAATAGGAATAGGGATAGGGATTGGAATCGTAGTCGTAATAACTTTGATGATAACCGACGTAGAAATGACCGTAATTCGGTGAAAGGTTCATCACGACGAATTTCTCGATCTCGGTCCCACTCTCCAAGAGACAAGAGTAAAAATGACAGACAAAGTTCAAAAGAGCAAAATAATAGTAAGGACTCCCGACATCACAATTCACGGTATGTTTCATTTTTTTCAACTCTATTGTCTTTTATTGATTATAAATTCAAGGGTTAAAATGTGGAAATGGTTATTTTATTATTTTCTTCTTTTTTTTCTTTACAAAAGACGACATTCCAGTTCCAAAGATAGCAAGCATAGAAGATCTCGTAGCAGAAGTAGAAGCAAAACTCGTGATGGAAACAGAAAACGTTCTAGGAGTAGTAGTCGAAGTCATGGACGGAGTGACAAATCTCGGGGGGAAAAGTCATCGGAAAAGTCAAATTCATAATGGTATCTCCTGTAGGGAATAGTAACTGTTAAAAGTCAATTGAATTTACTATAATTGTATGGATTCCAAGAAAGTAAATTTTTAAAATTAAGTGTTTTTATCACATATATCTTATAGGCTTTTTAAAGAATCAGGTATAAAAAAATAAAACCCATTAAGAGGTCATTTCCACTTCCTATATAACTTTTCCTATGTCCTATACACACACACATTTATATATATATATATACCTATAGTTTTATGTAAAATGGTATCCATGTACACTCTGAGTACACTTTAATAATACTTGCTCTGCTACTATTGATTACACATAGGTTCATTTTTGGTTTTAATTTACTATCTTTTGATAAGGAGTAGGTATACTATTAAATCATGTGGTAGTACATGCTGTCATTTCAAAAGTATTCACCAAGAAGACTTGAAGAAAGTCTCAAAAAAAACAAGACCCTGTCAATCCTAAAGTCATACACATTGTAAAAAAAGAAAAATCTAAATATGACTTATACCAAACTCTAATCAATGTCTTTTGGTGAAAACATTGTTGTTGTTTTTTATTTGGGTGAGCAGCAACAAAGTTTAAAGCTATACTGTAGTAAATCGTTGTAGCGATAAGGTCTTATTCACTCAAGAGGTGACTCCTTTTATGTATGGCATGTTGGGTAAAAAAAAATGAACTATTTGCGTTTTATTGTATTTTTGATTTTAATTTTAGAAATATTTAAAAGAGAAACAAATCAAAATCGAGTGACTAAGTGAGTACATCATAAACATGTAAAAAAGAAAAGTAAAAATAAAGTGTACAGTATACTTTTTAGGTGTACGGTTTGAAAGTATTTAAAATGATTTCTTGCTTGTGACATAAAAAATTCTGCATTTGGCTAATGTGGTAGTAAATGCATCAGAAGTTTTTTTCATCTATTGAACCATAATTGATCACATTATGTAACTTATGTACATATGCCATCATCTCACGAATTGAGGTCCACAAGTATGAGACAAAAAAGTAGAATGAACCTCATCAAATTTAGTTTTCCATTTTCAAAGTTCCATGTACTTTATTTTCAGTGCAACATTTCCGTTGGTACATTCAATTAAGGCTTTACGTCATATTGCCTGAAAATGGTATGTTTCCTTAATAACGATAAAGTCTCACAAAACATAGTAGTAATATACACACACGTTAGTATGAATTGTAAATATTTTTAAAAGTTTAACAATAAGTATTTATCAGTAAAACAAAAAATTGCACATTGTATGAAATTAAGTTTGTAATATATAATATATTTTTCATAAACTAACTATCTATAACGATTCTCCTGTGATTTGTTCTTCACGCGTCAAGAATACGACTGACATATGAAGCAACATCGGCCCAGGCTGTCTCATGACTATGATCGCCGTCTGTGTATATAGAGGAGATGAAGGCATGTTGTAACAATTGTTGATGAGTTGGTCGTTCCAAATACGACTTCTTAAGGCTGTAGTAATTTTCAAAAAATATGTTAGCAAAACTTTACAAGTTATAGCCACGATTGTTTACAGCATGTCATAAATTTGTCAGTACAACGTTCATTATAGAATGTTCAATGTATATGGCGTCAATATCGATCTAATATGTAATGCAAAAGTTTGAAGAACAACTTTACCACAAAAAGAGGAAATCCTGAATTTCAGGGGAAAAATTTCGATCTGGTGATAATCTAGGGGGATCGCCTAGAAAAAAGTTACATTTATACATTTAAACTTAGCTTATTTAGTTTGCCTAGATAATAGCAAATGTGTTGAACTACAATGGACAAAATTTTAGTATTAAGTGTTAAAGATTACCGACAACGACTTCCTTGAGCTGATCAAATGGTGTTCCCCATCGTTGGTATGGATGGTGACCTTAGCATTAGGTAATCTATGGAGAAATATGAAAGTGTCTTCGTTTAAAATTCTATCTTAAGAGTGAACACGCGTAAATTGGTTTTAAAATCTTACCGATTGATTTAGGGCAACCAGCAGGATTTGGTAAATATTTTTTTTAAAAAAAAACAAAAAGAACATTACATTATTTATACTCTGATATAACTCTGAAACTGTACAGTGAGAAACTGTACTTGCATAAAGAATATTAAAGAAATTTTTGTTATATTAAAATTAAATTTACCCATGGCTAGTTCAACTAAAGAGATTCCTGGAAAGAGAAAACAAACGTGTTTATTATATGTTTGTTAATTTTTTCATTTTAATTTTATTAAAATATTTCAAAATTTAAGTGGCTGTTCCATGTTGCACTTCGAACAATGTATTTCATACGGAGCTTAGGATGGGTTATAAACGTTGTAAATGCTCACTAAAAAAACCAAAGACAACAATTAATTTCATTGTTTCATGAGATCTAGTTCTCATTCGAGAATGAGAACCTTGTTTTCTATAGTGTTTTAATGGCTGAAATTTTCGTAAATTACTGTGTTTTCAAAATGTTTTAATAAATTACGTTACGTAATTTTAAAATTATTTTTAGTACCCTAAACTCCAAATGTCCGATTTTACATCATATTTGGCTGTGTCTCCCTGAAACAAGATTTTAAAATTTACAATTTAGTTGAACAGGTTTTTATCAATTTAATAATAAAATCAGTAATCTTGATTCTGAATTACCTGAGGATCAATTCTCTCCGGTGCCATGTAAGGTTTGCAGCTAAGGAACAAAATATATATTTGAACTAGGTATTTTAAATAAAACTGAAATCAGAGATTCTTTTTACGCATACAATTGATTACAATTGCAATGTAGATAAATAATCAAGCAAAGAGAAAATCATCATGCTTACCCCGCTTCAATAGTTTTTGCAACGGAGTCAGCTGCTAGGTAACCTGTACGAGAAAGAGCTATTTTTATAATGTCAAAGAAAACAAGACAAAATTTACATACCCGAAATCCCAAAGTCACACATTTTGATCATTCCTATGCTATAAAAACAAACAGAAAAATTATTCTTATTATGCAAAAAAGTGACGAAAGGAGAAAGAAAAATTTCAGACAAAATTTAATACCGAGAAATTAAAATATTTGACGGTTTGACATCACGGTGAATCACACGAAGTTCATTGTACAAGTAATGCAAAGCTCTTACGACCTAAAATTGAAATGAGAAACAAATCATGTCTACAGTCCATAGGAGGGGATTGATACAAAAAAAAAACTTTGAAAAATTAAAAATTATCTCAAAATAATTCATAATAGCTTACAGCATAGGTTATCTTTTGTAAAATATTTTCTGGTATACTAGCACCACTATTATAGACTTTAGGGTAGAATTTATCTAATGAAGTGTCCATTACTTCCATACAAATCCACACGTCCCCTTCTCGAAATAAAGCTCCAAAGAATTGAACTGTGAAGGGGCAGTCGGCTGAGCGCATTGAAATATCCAAGTCCATTAAAACTCGTTTTTGCTCTACGCTATTTACGGTAACAGTAATTCTCTACAAACAGAAAAAAAAATTAATTTAAATTGAATCTTTGATTTATTCTATTCAGTATATTTATATAAATACAATAACATTGAAATTCTTCCACAAATAGGTAAATAAAAAAAACTCGTAAATACTAGCAGTCTGCTAGTAGCAGAGAAATTTTTACGGTAAAAATTTTACCTTCACGGCCATTTCAGTCCCAGTTGGTCGATGTCGCATTTTTTCCACAATGCCATAAGCTAATAAAAATAATTTTGATTGGATTAAATAACAGCAATATTAATATTAATATGTAAAACTTTCATAATTATTGTACACGTCTAAAATATAAATTTCAATTAAAATTTTCATACCCCCTCTCCCTAGTTCTAGTAAAGGTTCAAGATCATCAGCATCTACTTCGATGTTGTTGTCATTAAATTGCATTATTGTCCTTGTGTCCAAATTACGAGGTGGTGTACTAAAAATTGTAAATTACAAAATTAAACATGTTGACTCTATATATTTTGCACAAAACGTTTGTTTGTAAAAGCTCCTGTTTAACTAATATTTTAAATAGCTTTTTATATTTATAGCATATATTTGGGAAAGATGTATAAAACAAAATTATGAAAAATCTTACATTGGTTGTGGTGCAGACTCGATTGAAACATTTAATTTTAGTCCTCCGCCCTTACCCCGTTTCATTATGAACAATTTAAAATTTTACTAGAATGATTCTTTCATTAAAATTTCTTGGTAATTCTCTGAGCGCTTCACGAGAACGTTGTATGATTTGGTTGGAGTAGCACAAGAGTGTAAATTATTTACATTTTAATTTTTTATGCTCAGTTACAAATTGTGATCCATATAATCTTATCATTCCATGTACACAATTATCCACACAACGAAGGATGCCACACACACATGAGACTTAATTCATTAAAAGTGTTGTTAAAATAGGTGTATCAACAGAAAACTGATACGAAAACCTGACAAAACATGAGGAACTACAAATTCCTAAAATGCAATTGAATGTTAAGATAGACTCAAACCACCTGGTTTAATTACAAAATATCCTTTTGCTGATAAAAAAAAAGTTTTTTTGTACATAAAAATATACACTCACTACTACGCTCTTGTACTGTATAACTTTAAATGAATGTACACACAACATGTGAGTGTGTTTTTTTTTATTCTCGCCAAAGCAAACAAAAAAAAACTTTAAAAAAGGATTAGTGTGCCAAAGCACGAGACCTACAAAGACTCGAAGATTTGAAAACGCTTTATTCCTAAACTCAAGGCTAAATTGTTTGAAATAATTGTATTTTAGTAAATTGATGTACTTTTTGAAAGCCAGCATAAATGCTTTCCTAAAAAATGACATGATTAATCTGAAACCCTCTTACGTCAACGACATCAGGAATGAACTTAAATTAAAGGGTCATCATTCACTCGCATTTGTTGCATATCACAAATGTTGTGATAATTATTTTTTTAAAGAATTACACAAAATTAAGATGTACTTATACACCATGTGTCCCATTTCATACTACTAGATTTTATTGGCATTTCTCTGTCCATTTTTTCATCATCCAGCACATGTAAACATTTGAACAAGTAACAAGGAAAAGGAAATTGTATCAATGAAGTATGTACTTATAATAGGTTCATTCAATGTTTCATGGTTTTTGTATGCAATATATTTGCGTAAATGTACTTATGTAGAGGTAGAAAAAAACATGAGTGGTGGTACTCTTGAACATCATTCAAAAGTTCACTATTCAACGATACATTTCATGATTTGTATCTTTCACATTATTTATCATTTACATCAGAATCTTGTAGCGACACAACAACACCCTTCAAATACAAAAAGTTTCCAACAGATAAATATATAAGACACAATAAAATGAATTATCAAAATAATATTTTGAAACAAATCAAATGAATCGGAAGACAGGTTATATTCAGTAGATATTGCAAATTTCAAATTTCAAATTTTTGAAATACACAAAAACTACGTTTACCACCGTCATATATGTATGCCATATATATTTAGTAGTTTTTATATATCATCCTCATATATATACATGTATATAGGGTAGAAATGTAAACCACAAGATTCTAATAACAAATATCAGAAAAAATCAAAAATATATAAAAAGAAGACTAGCCATTAATTTCTTCCTGCCTCTCGTGTGTTTGGCCCAGCTTTGTGAGACAAGAATGCTAGATGACCCTTGGTACATTTATTAGCGTAATGTCCTTTATAACCACACTGCAAAGAGACGGATTACAATTAATTACATTTACATGACTCACGTATTATATATTCAAGTTCATAAAATAAAACAGATTGATGTAAAAAAAATAAAACTGTACCTTGTAACATACAACATCCTCTATAGCCCGTCTTGGAGCATTCTCATCCCGTTCTCTATCGCGTTCCCTATGTGGTCGTACAAATAAAGGTCGAGGATGGAATTGATAAGGCTGATACTGAAATCCACTCGATGCATGCTCCGTCGTCATATACGTTCCTGGTCTTGCATTGTATTCTCCGGGTCGATTTGGATGAAGTGGTCTGCCGCCTTGATTTTGATTCTGATTTGAAGGTTGTACTTCAGCATCTCGCACATGACCTCGAATTGATTCTTGATCCATAGGTTCCTCACGTCTGGGATCAGTATTTTCGATGAATTCCGTATTTTTGGGACATTGATATGATTTGTGTCCAGCTTCTCCACATACATGACATATAATCCCAGCTTTTCTAGCATTTTTGGCAAGTTCATCAACTTGTGGGAGGTCAAACTGGACGCTGCACAAATAAAGAAAATTTTACCATAAACAACGTACGTCAATTTATTTTAAAAAAAACAAACAATTTAAGTACTGCAAATTATATTTTTCAGTACTGAATAATTGTGATTCTTCTTTTTCAAAAAACAAGGAAGACTTACTGTACAAATTTACATTCTGGCCCGTCAGGACAAATTCCAGCCAAATAATTGAGGCAGAGAACTTTGCGAATGTGACGATGACGGCAATTTGGACCATGACGACAAAAACCACGATCATACCATGGGCATGGCCGAACCTATAGATTGAAAATTAATGTACAAGTAATCAAACATATAGGCACATGGTTCTTAATTTTGTCATGTTTACTAACAAAAGTAGTTACAAAAGTAAAGTACCTTTGATTCCGGATCAATATGAAGAAACGGACATTCTTTATTGTGGCAAGCATCTACAAATTAAAATTCAACAAAATTGTAAGTTTCTCAATTATTTTCTGTCAACGCATTTTGTTCCCAACTTTGGTAAAATTAACATACATAAGTACTGAACATAAATTTTATATAAAAGTAAATGTGGATCGAGAAAAAAAACTTACTAAAACGAGTATAAAAGTAACACTCTGGCATCTTGGTCATATCATACTCATGGAGAAATTCACATTGATCTCCCTTTTTACATAATCCTCGAAGCCAATGCTTACAAACAATGGTTCGATCACCTCTAACATGTCGAAATGGACATTGGGTTCCCTTAATACATGATCCCTCGATGAAAAATACACAAATAGCAGACGTAGACTCTGTCAAAATACAATTACAAAAACATTAAATATTTTATATTCAATATTACAGTGTCGACGACACTTTGTCGTATAAATAAAAAGATTGACATAATGTTCTTACTATCCATTCCAGTAAATGGCAAGGGTTGGGCTCCAAGTTGTTGCTCCAATGCAACTTCAATGTCAAATTTGACATTGTCAACATTTGCAACCACTGTTTCCATTTTTTCTGAAATATTATTACTTTTCCACTGTCTGAATGTCAAACTACATGCGTTTCTAAAAATCAGATCCAACTTCCCAACACAACATAATAAAGAGGAGACAAAAACTTTGAAATGCCAATAGACTCTAGAATGTTGTATGAAATTTTTAGAATCAGAATTATTTTTAAAAACTACTTTTTTTTACAAAAAAAAATATTTTCAGCTTTTTTGAGCCGGCGGCTTGGCAAGCTCAAATTTTCCCCCACACGGCACTCAATGACGCTTCAAATCCGATGACAAAGAAATTAACGTTTTAACATTAGTTACCACGGTTATTTTTTACTTTTATCCACAAATCAGAGATGAATGGACGAATCTTTGTCAGCAAAATGTATCATTTACATGATCAGCTTCTATACTATAGAAGGTCATCAATTTTTAGAAATTGAAGCAAAGCAAAATGCAAAAAAGTCGTCCAAACAAGGTAAAAAAGCAAATAAATCATCCAAGATTCAATCAACAATAGATCCGGATGACTCAGAATTGTCAGACTCATCAGGTGCTACTGATAAAAGTAGACCAATATCATCTACAGAGGAACTAAAAATTAAAAAGGGTCAAATTCCTATCACATCACAAGAGATGTTAGAATTGAGACAACGACGAAAACGGAAAAGAAAAAAACTATGGGATAAAATAATGAAAGTTGTTCAAGCAAATGAAAATCGTCCTGAAGTATTTTAGTACCGTAAATGACCCAATAGCACGCGGGGCTCTAATAGTACGCGGGACTCTAATAGCACGCGGGGGTCAAAGCGTGA
>JAQIVZ010003193.1:0-15391 GCA_034700945.1 Arrhopalites spinosus
AAAAATTTACACTATATAAAAATGAACTTTTGACCCAAAAAACACTGAAAACACCCCCCTAAAATCCAACCTGGCTATGGGCCTGCCATTTTCAATTAACAATTAAATTTATTTATTTATCCTTGGGCTCAAGTCCACGTGACATTTTTCATTTTCAGTATTGACCGTCATGTTCATTGGCCTCATCATCCACTTTTTTGGTCTTCCCTTCAGTCTCATTCTTCTCAAAGGGACTGCTGAGGTTTGCTTTCAATTATTTTTTCAAATTCAAACGAACCGCCAAAATTATTTACTTTCTTGTTTTAACAGGGACGTACATCTTACTTGACAACATGGACATTATTTGCCATTCTGCTCACCGTTTGGGCTGTCATAGCCACTTTATTTGGAAATGGCTCTTTTATGGGCCGAATTATTTATGGAATTATTGCCATTTTTATTCACATTTTCGGTATTGCCATCGTCCATTTTGTCAGGAACGATATTTTGAATGGAGTCGTTTACAAAATTTGAATTTTGGTGTTATTTATTTTATACCCTCAGTTACATGTTCAATGACAATAAATCCATGACATTTAATTAATTTCCGTAATAATCATGTTCAAAAATATAATTAAAATTAAATTTCCCCCAACTAATTATTATTCCAAAATTTCGTCCAGTACCAATACCACGTGACACACTGTCAGTCCCCATTTGTGACAATTTTAATTAAAATAGGAAAATCTTTGGGCGTGTACAACATCCCGCCAATCGGCTCCAATTTCGGCATGGGATAATCTGGATGCGGTTCTATTTTAAATGTGTGAAATATCCCGCTAAAAAATAGCAATAGAGATTCCATAGCCAGACCCTAAACAAATAAAATTAATTACAATTAAAAAGAGTGCAATATAATGATAACTGAATTAAAATTTAAAATTTACTTTTCCCACGCATTTTCTTTTTCCAACTAAAAACGCAATGAAATTTTCATTCAATGGTTTAAAGAGTTTCCCCTCTTTATCGAGGAATCGTTCCGGACGAAATTGATCTGCATCGTCACCCCATGCAGATTTTTCTCGATGAATTAAATAAATATTTGCAAAAATATTGGAGCCCTTTGGCAAAAAATAATTTTTTAATTGGACATCCTCCAATACTTTATGAGGAAGGCCCGTCGTTGTCGGATTACTTAAACGAAGAACTTCGTATAGAACTGCTTCAACGTAGGCTAATCTGAAATTAAAAGGTCATTGAACTTAAATTAATTACCCCAGAAATTATTTTAAATTTTTAATTTATTACTGTGGACGATCCTTCAATTCTGGGAGTCGATTTGGCCCTGCGACCCTTCGCAATTGATGACGTACCCTTTTTTGAATTGTAGGCTCAAGAATCATGTGGAGGATGGCCCATTCCATTATGACGGACGAAGTGTCCGCTCCCGCAATCAAAAAATCGAATAACAAGTCTCCCAGATGGTGTCCTATTTAATTGTGATTAATTTTAATTAAATTATCCCGGACCTTTTATGGAGTTCGAAAACAGACCCTGATTAAAGACAGAATTATTATCATTGGTCGAATCAACTTTATTCAAATAAGCGTCAATCAGATCACGTGGTTCTCCACTCTCGAGAGTTTCTCTGTGTAGTTGGATGACCTTGTCAAAATATTTTGAGACTTGGCGGTAAGATTTTCGATATTTTTTCCAAGATGGTAGCCACGTAAATAATTTTGATATTCTTGGATTAAGTATCAAAACTGGATTCTCTATTACTGTTTCCAATTGTCTGTTAAATAAATTAAAAGTATTTAATGCTTATTTGAGGTCACGGGGTCAATTATTGTTGCATTTAATTTACAAGAGATATGTCGAAAACATTTTGGGAATGCTTCCTTTGGGATCATTGACACTCCCAGAAAATCCAGTTCCAGCTATTGCAATCCAGAGGGCGTTCATAAAAGGAACTAAAAATTGTCGCTTCACATAAAATGGTTGACCTTGATGACCCTGCAATTTTTTGATGAGTGTAGAGACTTGTTCCATTATCGATTGATTCATTTCGAGACGGCCAAACCCAAACGTTTTGAGGATTGTCATCGAAAAGGTTTTGTGCTCATTAAAATCTTTAGTGTCAGCGTTCATGATGCCTAAAATAATTAAAAAATGTTAAATACCGTAAACCGCAATTAAAAGAATGCTTTAAATTGACCTCTGACCTTTAGAACCCTTATAAAATGGATCTAAAGTCACCATTTTTGGACGACCACTACACTCAAAAGTGGCGTAAGCCTCTCTTACTAAATTGACATCGTTGAGAATAAAATACCTATTTAAATAAAAATTTGAAAATGCCGCGTTTGTGATTGTGATCATTTTAAATATTTTAATTGTAGTTAAATTAAGAACCTTTCAGTTCCAATATAAATGGAGTAGAGTGGTCCGTATTTGTGAGCCCATTTAGTGAATAATAAATGAACATGTTTGCCCATTGTCAAGAGGCCCCATATCATCTCAATTAATCCTGGACCTAAATTAATTTTTAATTATATTTTAATTTAAAAAAATAATTTTTGACATTTTACCTGGATATTTTCCTTTCTTTTTGTATTTGTAAACCCCAATAATTTTTATGATGGACACGACGAACCAAATTAATAAAATTGTAATTAAAATTGACTGAAGCCATTTCAATACCTCCATCTTGACTATCCCAATTCCCAAAATTATTGGGATCTTCCTTTAAGTATTATTTAATTTGGATTAATTTTAATTTGCATTGAATTGTGTTAAATTAAAAATAATAAAGTTTTTTGTAAATTCTCTACTGCGCAACTTGTAAATTTTAGATGAAGGTTAGTTAACTTATAATTAATTTGGGTGTACCACTATTAAGTCAGGCGGCATGTCAATTATTTTACTTTAGGTAATAATGGCCATTGTTAAGTCAGCAGTCAGAATGATTTTTGAACATTTTGATTTATTAATTATATTATTTAGTAATTTTAATGTGTAGTTAAACTAAGTAAAATTGGAAAAAAGTGAAATAATTTCCGAGTGCATTTTAATTGGCATTTACCTTGTGAGATGTCAATAATTAAACAAACGCTTTAAATAAATTACTAAAGCTACTCAACTCGTTTTGTGCCGACCAATTGTAAATTAAACAAAAGTTAACTACAAAAGAATTCAAAACCAGTTTTTATAACCACGTGATGGGTACGTCACGGGCCCCGTACAATGTCAAAAATTATTTTTGAAAAAAATATCAATGTGGGTTTATGGGTCATGAGGGTCAAGTTAATAACTACCATCTTTTACACGTAATAATTGGACTACTGTCTTACAATAAACCTGGAGAGCGTCAAGAGGTCATTTTTCATCAAAGACATATGACCCAAATTGACCCCATTAGTCATTTCTGCATTGAGGCCGAAACCGTATATGTGTGTGTGGTCATATAATGTATACCCTCAGTTACATGTACAACAACAATAAAAGCACGATTAAATCATTTTCAGTAAACTCAAAATTCAAGAATGCACTTAAAATTAAATTTCCCCCCCCCTCAATCCAAAACTTTGCCCAATACCAATATTACGTGACACACTGTCAGTCCCCATTTGTGACCATTTTAATTAAAATGGGAAAATCTTTGGGCGTGTACAACATCCCACCAATCGGCTCCAATTTTGGAATCGGAAAATCTGGATGCGGTTCTATTTTAAATGTGTAAAATATCCCGCTAAAAAATAGCAATAGAGATTCCATAGCCAGACCCTTTAAACAAATAAAATTAATTACAATTAAAAAGGGGGCAATATAATGATAACTGAATTTAAATTTTAAATTTACTTTTCTCACTCACTTTCTCTTCCCCATGCACTTCAACTTACAATACATGTTACAATAATTGTAATATTTAATTGTAAATTGTCATGCAATTATTGCATGACAATTTAAATTGTAATGCCAATTCACAATTTATTAATAGTAGTGATTCACAATTTGTGAATTAAAAATGTAATTGACCTTTTCGTAAAAGGAGAAGAATGCTGACAATTTGTTGGGCACAAAAATGAATATAAATTAAAGTGGAAGTCCTCTCCATAAAATTAAAATTTCCCACTCTTATCCCCGCCATTGGAATGGCCCTCATTATCTTCCTGATCCGTGTCAAGTACCCCACAAAAGCTAGACCTCCAGCCATCTCCTCAATAAGACTCTTGACCTGAGTGACCCTTGAAGCAATAGAGAATGCCTTCATATAAATAATTGAGTAGCCAATGGTGACCCCATCCCGTACGAAAAAAATAATGCCATTTCTGGAGGAGTCTGCAGAGAAACGTCCGAAATTTCTGGTGAAAAATAAAGGTCACCTCATATGATGTGTAATTGACCCAGGAATATTTTTCCAAATTCTTGACCTGAAATTTCCAGCAGACTCTTGCAGAAGTCACCAGAAAAGCGTCCCAAATTTCTGGTCAAAAAATTATCAGAAAATTTTCGTACGGGCATTGCAATGCCAGCAAATAAATTGAAAATTCCCACAAAATAATTTAAATGAAAAAAACTAATGGCGAATGACATGCCAGTGATGCAGAGAATAAGGCAGGCTATTTTGAAGAAGAAAATTATAAAGGCATGTTGACTATTAAGCACCCGGATGAGCAGTGACAATTTTTTTGTCTTTGATGACCTCCCACAAATGCTCAAGGGGTAGGGCCTCTTTAATATTCCTATAATATTTAATTTACTAATCTAACTTTAATAATTTTAATTATTTTGTTAAATCTTACTTTAGAATTTTCAGAAGATTATTTAATTCTTGATCACACTCGAGAAAAAATAAAATGTGACAGTGCAACGTGAAATGAAACCAAGCAACCAAATGAGCAACAAAATAAAATTCAACCGCCAAAAGAATAAAAAATGTCACATGATTTTGTAAATATGGCGGCAGACAAGAGTACAAAAGTTGAAGTTTAGATGGGTCTAAAATGAATAGACCAATGATAAAAATGATGCTTATCAAAACCAAAAGAGGGAAGACGAGTACTAAAAGTTCTTGTAAATTGTATTTTCATAGAGGGCGCGCCTTTTCAATCGAGTGTGGCTTTGTACAAAGCCACATATTGACAAAAATGTCACCGACCCGATTCCATTTTGTCAGGTAAAAGTAGAATTGTTGACATAATCGTTTTCTGTATTTTTGTCTTTGTTTTGTTAGAACAAGTTTTTTAGTCGTGCCATCTACTGGATTGGGCGCTGGAGCCTCCAGTGGTGGTTTCTTAAATTAATAGTATTTATAATTAATTTATGAAAAATGTTATTTAAATAAATTTTATTATTTAAGGTGGATTTAGAGTTGACGTTCGCGCAGACTTTTGCGCAAACATTCGCGTACATAAAGTATATATTAACATGACATTGATGTTATTATATACTCTATGCACGCGAATGTTCGCGCGAACGTCAACTCTAAATCCACCTTTAATTGTACCACTTTGACTTGTTTCTCGGTGAAAAGAGTATTGAAAATTGTTTGAGTCAAATTAGGCGCCACAATGAAGAACCAATGAGACATGAAGAAGACAGCCATAGAAGCAACACAGATAATCAAGTGAACAGAAGAATGAGGCAAATTAAAATATTTGGCGGGATTAATCAACATTTGAATTAATTGTACGTGGTATGGAGAGTAAAATAAAAATGGTCGATTCTCCATCGCCAATAGCGCCATCCACCGGATTTTGAATAAATTTTCCCACTAGAGATGTCGACGTCTATTGGTAATAAATTGAGATGAGCATAGAGGGAGATGGCGATTAAATTATATTTATTTTCTTGTCTTGTCAACATTTTGATTATATTTAACTGACTTGAAATTTTTAATGGATGTTAGACGGTGGGAAAGTTTGAAGTGAAAGTGTCATTTCGTTTTTGCTCCCATGCAGAAAAGTTGTTTGTTTGGTGACGTCATTTCCTGGACCCTCCTTGTTAGGATAGTCAAGTGTTGAGGAGAAACGTTGTGGAATATATAAAGAGCACTTTAAAGGTCGTTGCTGGTGCAATTATGGATTTATCTAGATAAATTAACCTTCTTGACTACTGTTTATCTCTCCCACCCGTCAATTTGAATTTTTCTCAGTTAACTAACGTTTCACTGGACAAAAATGGTGAAAGTTGGATTATCATTTATTACTGTCCTACAATTTCTCCAATTGTCAATCAACTCATTAAATTTTAACGACCTTTATATAATTGTTCAAATATATACCTGAAAAAAGTGTGGACGTGAACATAGCAAGTAGTGAACCAAGGAAAAATTATTGATCCACCTTTCTTCTCCATTGCAGCCATTTTAAACTAGTAAATTTCAAATAAAATTACTAAATAGTACCTCTACGTTAATGTACACTCATTAAAATTTTGAATTTTTATTTACTCAAATAATTGAACTAAAAAGTCACTTATAATTGACAAAACATTAACAGCTATAAACAAGGAAGGATGATTCGTAAACAAAATTTGATGTTGAATTATTTCAATTTTTCCATTATCTCCTCCCTCGGACTTTCAAGTCTCCACTCGTAAAATTCGGATCATGTGCAGTGAAATTTTTCAAATGACGTAGAAAAAGAATTGAAGCTTTTCTTTGGAAATTGTCGTGTTATGGTCACGAATTTCCGTAGCAGTTAGTGCCGAATTACCTCGGCAGTTAGTGTTTTATGATTATAACCTAACCACATTTAAATAATACTTGCCTATATAATATTATTTAAAACCGGAAGAGTTTCAATTCCTTGTTTGTCCATCATTTTCTTTAAAATATGGACTGGGTTTTTTTGGAGGGTTAATTTATGAATTTCTAGGGGCAACATCATTTGGGAGCAAATTATTATTTTTAGGGGCAACCATATTGTTTCTCGGGTGCTCTATATATAGGACCATTTATGTACCTTGACTATTTGTAAATAATAATTGAAATTGACAATATATTTGAACTATTACAATTTATTTTCTCAATTAAAATAATTATTTCGTGACATTACAATTAGTAACATTTATAATCATCTTCATTTAATTTGCTTGACCTCACTGTCATTTCGATCCTGACCCTCCACGGCCCCCACTTCATAAAACTCCCTGGCCCTTCTCATGGGGTCATAATAATCATAGACACTAACAAAAGTTTTGGCAATTTTCCCCACATTAAATTGTTTACTTGCCATTACATCAAAATTAATGCCAGTCTTGTCCACGTGAGCAAAATAAATTTGAAGTTTTGTGTCCAAATTTTGAACTTCATGTCTCTTGTAATTTATATTCTTCTCTTTTATTTTATCCACAAAATATTCTTCGTCCACAGCGTAACCTGAAGGTAAATTGACCTCGACGATGACCATGCTTGAATCTCCCTCCAACAAAAAGGATGTCGCAACATTTAGCAGCATTTCCTTGCCTTTATTTTGTACCTAAAATCAAAACATTTCATGTAAATTAATTATAATATTTTGACCTTGTGACCCCATTGTCCATAGCTTTACTGTACATACCTTAATTGTTACTGAAAAGGCAGGGTAATTGACCTGATCCTCCACGTGGTAAGTCCAACTCAATTGCGCCAACGCCGTTCCCTCCCCCTGGCCCTGGAAATTGACCGAGCGGGTTGTAGAAGGCAAGTGAAATTCTTGGAGGAGGTCAGAATTCATTTCGTTTATTTTAATTTCCTTTTCTTCTTCTATCTGACCCTCACTGTCTTTGATTGATGCTGTGACCTTTAAATAAAATTAATTAGAATAAATTTTTAATATTAAATTAAAATTTCTTACTGTCAGTTCAGTCTTAGTTTTCTTGGTCATCTTAGCAAATTCCGCCAGGGCGGTCAAACCCACGACCGTGTCTTGTGTGGACACGAACCCGCCATTAGAATTCCTTTGTTTTAACAACCATCTCACAATCGGGGTCACCCGGGCCATATTCCCTCTTAGAATATTGGTCAGGAGGCCATAAGCGGTCATTTCAACGGCAACTGATCTTGTCTGAAATTCCCAAGGATGTCTACAAACCACAACTGAATCGTCCACCGGCTTCTTTTCCTCATTTTCCCAATGCACCAAGCCGCCATCTTGGACTGCTAGGCTATCCATGAAGTTAAAATACTTGACCTTTTCATTGTGATTGGCCAAGTGAAGGAAATATGTGGTGAGTAGGAGACCGTAGACGTCATTAGTTTGATTTTTCATCTTCTTCAAAAGATAATTGACCCCCCTGTCGATGACCTTGGTATATTCGATATTGACCTGACCGGAAACTGTATTGTCAGTTTGAAAATGGCAGGAGGCTTCAATGAAAGTCATTAAAGTAAAGGCAGTAAGAGCCACTCCATTGGAACTAGAGCCACCCTGCATAGAAGAATGAATGACCTTCCCACTCTCCCCGAATGACCCACTGTCCTCATCTTGTTGACTGCATAAAAAGGTCAGGGCATTCATAATGACCTGGTCATCAATAGTTATGTAGGGTTTAGCTTGTATGAAGCATCTTGCCACAAAAGCTGTCAACCAAGTTGACCCTTGTTGATCATAAGGACCAAAAGCAGAATAAGAGCCATTGGAATGACGATAGGTCAGCTGTCTTTGGTAGCCTTTTTGTAAATAATTAACAGCCTTGGATTTGACCTTTGAGGTCAAACTTTCACTTTGACTAGCTTCAAGATAATTGAGAATGACAATGTCAGCTACAAAATTCAGCATATTTTGTTCACCACAACCAACCGGAAGTTGAATCAACTTGTCCAGATTTTGAATTGAAGAGCCTAAAATTTCAGAGATGAGGGTCATCTTGATATTGTCAGCTCCATTGACCCTTTCAATTGGAAATGAAGCTTGTAAGTTGACCTCACTTTTTTCTTGGGTCATTGGGATTGTTACAAGGGCTGACACACTCCCATGTTGTTCTTCACCAGGTGGCTTCACTCTCAATGGTTGGGACACAGCATCACCAGCGAGGTCAGTGAGGCCCTTGACTAGAAGCATGATTGACCCGAATTGTTCTGGAATTATTGTAAAGGTCACGCTCGTCACTGAATTTGCTTGGCATGTCACGGTTTGAGTTTGGAGGGACAAGTCTTGGAATTTAAATTGACCCAATTCATTGTCCAAAGTCACGGTCACCACAATTGACTCTTGGTCAGGAATGTAGTTGTGGATGAGACACTGAAGGGGTAAGATTTCTCCCTTGATGACCGAATAAGGGAGACTAAGGGTCAGGAAAAAAGATCGAAAAACTGTCAGTCTCAATGGTTGTGGTATAGCCCCCAGTCCATATTCTTTGTTGATTGAGTACCCCGTGATGTACCACGAGGTCAAAGTGTCCGGGACGACTTTTTTGAACGAGCCAGTGCCATCTTCAATGTCAATTTCATCCCAAATCCAAGTTTCCGGGAATTTTGAACGAACCCGAATTTCCCGCTGACCTCCTCCTGCTCCTCCAGCATGGTAACCAAGAGCTGGTTGCGGCGCCCTGAGCATTTCTGCATTGGCCATTTTACCAAAGGCCCCACCCCCGACGGCACGACATTTTTTGAAATGACGTGGCGCCCACCTTTCCATTTCTATGAGGGCATTGGTCATTATGAGAAGCCCGGCTTGTTCAAAAATTTGAAATGTGGTCGACCCGTTCCAAACTCTCCCCATGTGACTCGCTTCGTCATTTCTTTGTCGGGCAATCTGGTCAATGGTGTCCCCATTAATGTCATTGTCGGGTTTATTCAACAAAAGAATTGATTGGTCAACTCCACGAAGGGCCACTAGGGAACTCCCTTCTCTAGTTTTGATGTTAAGGGTCACGTCTTGCCCGGATTCTCTTGACTCTTCTGACAACCTAATGTCGAGGAAATTATCTGATGAATCTTGACAAGTTTCGGACGATGCACTAAATTTGATGGAGTCACCTATGACCTCTTTCGTGTCACTCAGGACGAGATAAACAATGAGAGTGGCTTCCGGTTTGGCTTTTGGGGGACAAGTAATTTTGAAGTTGAAATTTTTCTGGGGACTCTCAAGTCCCACACTGCCTGACCCAATGACTTGGGTTTGACCTTGAATAATGTAATTGACACAACTAAATTCTTTAGTGGCTTTAACATTGACCTCCATCTCATCATTGACCTTGACCCTAGGTTGTCCATTTTTAGAAGAAGGATCGACGATGTGGGCATCAATATAAGTTTTCAATTTAGGATCATAGTTTTGAGGAACATAAAAAACATGGGTCAATTCTTTGTAGGTCACTTCAATCCTCTCAGGTCGATTCAATTCATTAGTTGGGGTGTCAAAGGTTAAGGAAATTAGGCCGTCAGAGGGAATGGAACAATTAAGGGTACTTCCTTCCTTTGAATAGGAAAACCCATGACAAATTTTGAGAGCATTTTCAGTAAGGTCACAAATAGGCGCGTCGTCTTGAGTGCTGACCCTAAAGGTCACGCTGTAAGGTAGTCCTGGCTTGACGAAGGAACTTTGGGTAACTGTTTCTATTTTATAGGGGAATTTATGGACATTTACGTGACTCGTGGAGGTCATCTCTTTCCCTGTTTGTTGTTCTTTGACCGTGACCTCAAATGAAATTTGACCAGTGTACTCCATCTCTTCTTCCTTAAATTGACCCTTGATATCCACATCCACCCTTACTACCCCAGAGCCATCTGGTGGGAGTGACCCAGTGATAGTTTTGACCTTTGGTTGTTCTTGATTCCAGTAGTAGACCCTCTTGGGCGTAATCGTATAGTCCCCTACTAGACCCTTGCCATAAGTGTACTTGGCTTGGATTTGAATGGGAATGATGTGTTGGTCAAAGGTTAAATATGGCGGGGGTGTAATTGTGACCTCAAATTTTGGTAGAACATATTTTTCTATACTGAAGGTCAATCTTTCTACCATGTCAACCACTTCTTCCTCCTCTTCTTCACTTTGAGAACCCTCCGCCATTTTGGATGATGAGATGACCTGGTCACGTGCTTCTTTTGGCTTGACTGCAGTCACTTCAAGTGTCCAATCACCGAGCACTGGCTCATCGGACAATTCCAATTCATCTTTAAAAAAACCTTTGATAATTTGCTGGTCCCTCCAAACTTTAATTGTGTTGCCCTCCGCATCTTGAATTTTAGCATGAATTAATTGAGGGAGAGGGAACGGCTTCAAATCCGAGTTGAGGCATAAAATTCTAAATTTAATTATTTCACTTGGCTTGTAAACTGGTTTGTCAGTGTGGAGGAGTATAGAACGTTCTTTTTTGGTCACAAAAATCGTTCTCACATCCTCCCATTCTTTTTGTCTCCCAGTCTGACCTCCCTCAGACTTGACCTTCAGCGTCAAACTGTATTTTGATCTTGTTAGTTGAGTCACGGGTACAGATAACATGGAGTGGCCGCCTGGCTCCACCCAAACGGGGTCACTTATCCATTTTTCTTTTGTATATTTTGAGTCAATTGTGGCACTGAAAATTAAGAGACAAGGGGAATCGGCACTGGACAGTTTATTTTTTTCTACAATTAAACTTATTTTGTAATCACAATTGGGTGATATTATTTTAGAGGAAATGGCAGAGTAAATTAAATCGTCGGGGTGGGGGGAGGGGTGACGTGTTGAAATCATTTTGACAATTTTGTAAATTAATTTAATTGACAATTTAAAAATTAAAACTTTTTAATTGTTCACAAAATACTGAAGATTAAATTAAAATTGACGTTTAAAAACTAAAATTTTAAAAGTGGCGATGCTTAAAATATTTGCAAGATTAGATAGAGAACGATGTGTCACTGGCTATGGCTTGAATGGAAATGAGCATGTGGGTATTGATCCTGTACGAAAATATAAGCACAGCAGGCCTTGGGAGGATTCACATGTTGAAACTCTTTTACATTTTTATACAAGTCGACGTCATCTGCCTATAAAACGTACTCTGGATATTTTGTATGTGAGTCTGAGGCAATTTTGCCTCGTCCTTAGACAATGTCAGGAAAGCTTCGGCGTGTTTTTTAACGTCAAAAAACGTTGGCCCATTATTTATAATTGGAAGGTGTATGACTCATTTTTTTATTTATGAGCAGATTTTTATTTTATAGGAGACAGGCACGGAATCTATTACAATTTGCCTAAATTATCCAATATTTTTTTATAAGAATAAAATTGTAATTTATTATTTATGTGATTGTCCATCCAGTCCAATATTTAATCATGAAATTGAAATTGATTAATAATTTTCAAACAAAAATTAATTTAATTTTGAAAAAATGGCGAAATCAGGAAAGACAAATAATTTTGTGGATTATTTAATGACAAATGGGAAATACTAAATATTTTGTATATGCTTTAATTGTAAACCTTTTTTAAATTATTTTTTGGCTTAGAGTGTGACTTTGTCTTTATGGAAAAGTTTTGGTTTCAACTTTCATTGTTTCCATTTGAATGAAATAATTTGAAGGGTTTTTAAAACAATGAAAAAGTACTTAGAAAGTCTATTTAATTTTACACGAGGGTAAACTGACTTTTAAAAAATAAATTAATGTATGACAATTAAAAGTTTAAAATTTAATAAATAATTTTCTTTTCATAGTAGTCATACATATTAATCATAATTTCAAAAGTTAAATTGAAAAGAAAAAAAAATCAAGTCATAAAAATGTGGAAGATTAAAAAATAGATAAAAAATAAATTACTTAACTTTTTAGCTTCTCTCTTTATCAGTATTTTTTGTGTTTGTACTATCCTTCAATTTTAAGATAAGGTTGTAATATTTGCAACTAAACTGATATATTTTTTTGTCAACCTTGTGTGTTCCATTTTGTAGTCTCCCTAATGTAACTTTGTAAATTATTTTTTTTGTCATTTAAAATTGATTATGTAAAATTTAACATTGTAGTTTTCAATTAAAATACTCTATTCCCCCTAATTTTCAATATTGTTAAAAAATAAATAGTTAAATAATGATCAAATTAAATAATATTCACATCATCACAACAATCACATTGATCAGTCTCTCTCTCATCGTGAGTGTTGTAGAAGGGAGAAAATGTAAGGAACATTTTTATTGTTGTGGAACCGGAAGTTCTTTGAATGAAACTTGTACAAGATGTTGCAGTAATGAAATCAGTGATACTTTTGCTTTCGTGTAAGTCTCTCAACCTAAATTACAATTAAATATAAATTAATCTTTATTGATGAATATTCTTTTAGTAATATTTTCAATTATAATAATTAAATATTAACATCACCACAATTAATTTTGATGTCTCTAGATCTGGAGGAATTGTATCAGTCATAATTTTTGCTCTTGTTGGAGTTCTCGTCGTTTGTTGTTTTTTTCCGGGATGTCCTGGAGAAAGAAGAAGTCGTCCGATTAAATCTGCCTTACAAAATGTACCCATGGGTCAACGTCAACACATTTCTCGTTAGTCAATTTACAATTAATATTCAAATCAAAATTAGTTAATTACATAAAAAAATGTTACTAAATACAAATTATTTTATTCAGAACATCCTTCACCTGAATATGATGGCCCTAGTAGTTCAAATACTTTAAATGTTTGAAAAAAAAACATTTTTCAAAAATTTTAATACTCGCCAAATGGAATTATCTGAGTTCTGTCGCATTTCAACAAACTTTTTATTAAATAAAATAAATATTAATATTTAAAAAACTTGAAAAGAGCAATTAAATGTTTGGTAAAAAACACATGCCATGTACATGCAATTATTTGGGATATTCTTGTTCATTCTGATAAGTAAATTGATAGCCGGAACAAATGAAGAGCCAGGGCCAGTAAATAATATTAAAGATGAAGAAAATCCCAATGAAAAGAGAGATTGAACATTTTTCTAAAATGTAGCCAATTCGTTCCAATTTCTTTTTCATTTCTTTTTCTTTCAACTTTGTGTCAATCGAGTCCATTGTGGGCACAAAATCTTTATCCTTGTCCTTGTCCATAATTTTATTTTCTAATTTCTCCAATTGTTCTTGATTTTTTAGATGAATTTGAGATTTGTCACTATCTTTATTGTCTGTCTCATTAATATCTTGAATTGTTGACCCCTCTTTGACCTCGTCCAATTTGTCACTTTTAAAACTTAAATTACCATTCTCCATTTCTTCCAGTTTTAATTTTTTTAATTTTATTATCTCCTCGTCAATTACGTCAGCGTGACTCCAAATTCTTCATATAAAAAAATCAAAGTAAAATTAAATTTTAATTAAGCAACATTTAATTAGTGACTTTAATTTAAACTTACTTTAAAATGAGGATAAATTCAGTGAGGGCCAAAAAGACAAGAAATATACAGGCAAACATCCATATATGAAGGGCTGACAAGTAACTCACTTTTGGCATTCCTTGACTATAATTAAATTAAAATTTGGATGATTAAAATAAATATTAAAATTTTAATTTCAAAAATGAAGTCCCTACTTGACACTAGACAACATGACCGTGAGACTGAGTTCAGTGATGACAATGGCCCTTATTCTTTCGGCAACTTTTTCTCTTGCGACGAGGAACAAAAGCCAGGAGATGATGAGGAAGATCATACTTGGAATGTAAGTTTGAATCACGTGATAGCTAATAGCTCGTTGAAGACTAATTGTAAACTCACAATTTGAGAAATTCCCACCTGTCAAAATCCCAATTAATTCAAAATGTCAGTTTAATTGTAAATTGTTATAATAATAATAATAATAATTGTAATTAATTTAGTTGTGGTACTTACGAGAAACACTGTAAAAAATAGAGGTTGAAATATTGTGAACTTGTAATCCAAAATTATTTAATTTTAAACCCTTCTCCAGTGTCACATTCGTACTAGGGAGCCATTCTAAAGCAAGTTTTTTGTCAGCGTATCTATCTGAAAATATGAACATGCTTTTTAGTATATTTTAAATTCACTTTCATATCAAATAATAATTATTCTTATAAATTAAATTAACTTACAGCTTTTTAATTGAACACGGCATCTCTGAGTGTCAGCTGGATCTAAATTTACAAAAGCAATTAAAAATAATAATTAACTATAATTTTGACAAAACTTACAAAACTTGAATAACATTTTACAGCCCATCGTCACTAATACTCTGCACAAAAATTGACATGAACATTTTTAAAAATATTTAGTTGTAGGACCTATGTTATTTTATTTAATTCATAGTTAAAAATATGAAGGACAAACCGGCTAGAATATTCCATGACACAATCCCTGTACATTCTCAAATAAGGCGGTTTTGTATCCAGTGAGGGTTGTACAATTGAAATGGCATGTTCTGCATGTCAAAATAATAAAGAGGGGTATCCAATTACTCATTAGTTTGGGCCCAGTTTCCATAGATTTTACACAAAGTTCATACAAAAATAAGG
>JAQIVZ010003194.1:0-15383 GCA_034700945.1 Arrhopalites spinosus
CTAACCTTCTTTAAATAATCCAACTCACTTAAAATGAATCAGTCGACCTGATGGTAAAGTAAAGGTGGCCAATTGTCAAGTGTCCAATTGTAACTGTGACCAATTTACCGTGTGGCCAAAAAAAGTGTCCAATTGTCAAGTGTCCACATATAAAATGGTCACAAGATACAGAACCTTAAATTAAAGCAACTATCTCGTATCTGTACATTGCAAAGGCAAATGACTTTAAATGGCCATTGATACTCTGGGTAGAAAACAACAAGGGGCTACAGAGTACACTCAAAGTACAAGTCAGGGGTAGAGAGATATTAAAGGGTGGTTAAGGACTCTAAACTTTTTTTTTCTTCTTTCCTTTTCTTTTTTAAATTTCTTCGTAAATCGTTAAAGCGCACCACCTCCTCCTTTGCCTAAAAGAAAAAAGAGGTTTTGAAGGCATGTCAACAATTTTTTTTTTAAAAAAATAGGTTTGCTTTATTAGAACCCTGTATGTGTAGAATGAGTTGACAGGGATTTTATTTCATTTATTATTCTAGTGTGGCGACTAAATAATAATTTCATAAAAATTATGGTGTCCAGTTTTTTTTTCTGAAACGATGAAAATTCCTCACTGGACATCCTGCCTTTCATTCCCCATTTTGTTGTGGATTGTTATATGTATGGTACATTGTAATGTAGTTTGAGTTCAGTCAGCAAGTTGTTGTTTCTATAGGACTGTGAAGGAGGGGGGGCATATGTACATGATGCCGGCTTGTATTTCACTGTTCCAACTGTAAGGCCAGAGTTGTCTTATCATGCTCTGATCTCTCAGCTCTTTCTTAAGGGGGTACTTGGATCTTTTAAAGGTTCAAACTTTCGTCTTAATGAGATAATCACACACCCTCCCGAATGAAAGACCCTTTTATGTTTCCGTGAGCTATTTATTTACATTCCTTATCCCTCCGTTCCTTGTATATTTCTCTCTCTCTCTCTCTCTCTGTTCTTGTACACATAACACAGGACCATGAAGCAGGGATTTTTTACCAGAGAGAGAGAGAGAGAGAGAGAGAAGGTGCTTACATATACATCGACACACATTAAACAAAGTGAAAACACTGAAGAGAATCTTCTCTGTCTCTCTCATCTCCTCTTCTCTCTCTCTCTCTCTCTCTCTTCGGGGGTAAAAGTGAAGCGACAATTGGGGGGAGATGAAGGAAGGTGTCAAGTCACCGATTCCTGGCCAGGCGAGGTTAGTTCCCTCTCTCTCTCTCCTTGATAAGGTTCACATCAAGTTGAAGGAGAGAGGGGAGTTTGAGACCCTTCTAGGTTCAATGTTGGTGTTGCCAGTCAGTGTAATGAATGACCCTCGCATGTGATGTGAAAACTTGCTCCTCTCTTGGTTCAAGAAGAATGAAGATTTTTTCTGAGTCTCAAAAACTTATATTATAAACTTTTACGTTTTATCTATAACCACTCTCTCTCTCTCTCTCTCTCCCTGTACAAATGTATGGTACATGATATTGTTAAGAAGATATATAGCAACACAATTATTTGGGATTGGGATGGTCGAGGGCAACTACTTTTATGTACGGTATTTTTTGGACCAATTTCCTGCGAGGAGGATCCCATCTGTTACTATATAGCCTCTCTCTCCCTGTGTGTGGTGTACATGCTGTAACCATCACATGTATTACGTATTACTAGAGACATGTTCAGTGATAATGTTTAGTTATATATAGAGAGAGAGACTACCTCTCATATATCGCTCAATATAATTTATATCCTTTTGCCTTATTGTTACACGGCTCTCTTGTTTTTGTGTGTTCCTTTCCTTCCTCTATTATGTTTAGAGTCTCTTTTGCCTGTGTTCTTGTACAGCCAAACGCTTCATTGCCTCATCCGGAACTACTCATCTTTTTTCTTTAATTGCTATGCTATACCTAAGACAAATTGACTTAACAAAAAAAAATTTCTTTTTTAAACATGAAAAAATTCCAAACACTCACAACTCTTCAAAAATATTCCCTAGCCACATCTTTCTCTCTCTCTCTCCTATAATAAACCATGTTACAATTTTTTGGCCGGGAGGTTTATGCTCTTTTTTTTACAAAAAAAAAAGAGTAAAGTATTCCAAAAAATATTTTGTCGGTCAGAGTAAAAAAACTGGATGACTTTTTTGACCTACAGGCTCCTTTTTGTACATTTTTTGTTTGTCTATTTTTATTCAAAAAGGCATCGAACTTGCCATCCTCTTTACTTTCAAAAATATGTTGGAAATATTTTATAAATGTGTGTGTGTGTACAGTATAGAAGGTTTGGTTGATATTTATTGCTTGTCCATATTAGTTTTAAGTCTACATATTTCTACTTGTTAACCTTTTTGAATAATGAAAATGATGTAATATTTTGGTGGTGACAAGGAGGGCTTTTGTTGGTCATTGACAAA
This sequence comes from Arrhopalites spinosus, assembly GCA_034700945.1. Classification (NCBI taxonomy): domain Eukaryota; kingdom Metazoa; phylum Arthropoda; class Collembola; order Symphypleona; family Arrhopalitidae; genus Arrhopalites; species Arrhopalites spinosus. The sequence continues at coordinate 2,423 of JAQIVZ010003194.1, forward strand.
ATACAAATTGCAAAACTTTTTTTTAACCCTTATAACTTTTCGCAATCTCTAAACTCTCAACGTCCAACTCCAACTTCAACATCAACATCATTTGCTCTCCCCTTTGACTTGTTACTTTACCTGAGCTTTAAAATATTTTTTTTATTAAGCCTTCAGTCCACTCATTTCATAATGAAAGATTATATTTCTCCCTTTGACTGTGTTGTTTGTGTGTGTTGTATTTGCCAGATTGTTGTATGTGTGCAAAGTCTACTCTTGTGTGCCATAATATTAAAATCTTTTTATTTACATATCATACAAAATTGTTCCCCAAGGTTTTCAAACTGAACCTCTCTCTCTCTCTCTCGTCCTCATCCTCATCTCCTCAGAGAGAGAGAAAGACAAACAGACAAACAAATGGGTTTTGAAAATCCCCGTCTAAAGAGATCCCGTTTTTGCACCAGTTGACAAGAGAGAGAGAGAGAGTTTCCCTTTTTTTGTGAGAGCCTTTTGTACAGTTTCAAGTTTTGTTATGGTAATAATATATTATAAGGAGGTATGACTAAGGAAAGAATTGAGCTTTACTAGTACGTGGTAGTATAATAATAAAGTTCATATGGTTTTTTGAGCAATAATCCTGTTGTGGAGCCTCTAAAGGGACTGTAAAAGTTTCAGCAACATTTTTGCACACACACACACACACACACACACACAGGATGCTCCAAGTACAGTCGGGGTCAAACGACATGTTGAGAGAAGGATGAGGATAGAAAAGAATGTTATAAGTACAGATAATATTGGTGAAAGATATAAGGTAACGTACATAATATGTAATCTACAATATATTTTCAAAAGGTACACTATTGCTTCATTTAGTATGGGTCGCTTTTTATGTGTCTGTGTTCAATATAATCAGAGTGCCTCTGTGTCCCTTGAATTTTGGGGCTGGATGTTACACTACCACACATATACAGGGCTTAAACAATATTACAGTACAGACTTAACTACATAGAGAAAAACTAATGTGCATTGTGGTTCTCTGCTTGGATGGTTCCCTTCACATCTGGCAGGCCTTCCTTCCCTTTTAACTTGGTTTTTCACAAAACGACGTTGGCCTTATTTCCCATCCCCATACACTTAACAGTGTACACTGTCGTTCAATGTACGTTTTTGTGTATCTGTACATGCACAAAAAAGAATTATACATGAGTACATGAACCCATTGACACCCATGCAAATAGACAAAAAAAAACGTGGGTTCTCAATACAGGGGATTTATCATTTTTATAAAGGTGACTACCTCCCCAGTCCTTGGCACCCTCGTCTTCATATTACCCATTATATTTATTTACAGTGGGTCCAAGGTGAGGTTATTCTAGACTCGAGTTATCAAATTCTATCCCATTAATATTTTTGCGATTCCCTCTACTTCTACTACAGACTACAGACACTGATAGGTATGATATCCGTGGGGTTTTACTCTAAAATTTTCTTAATAATTTTATATGTACAATGCACAAATATGAGCCAAAGTCAAAATGGTGTGGAGGATGTGATGGAGAAAATTGAAATACACGAACGAAGAATGAAGGTATCTACCAGGTACGTATATGCTAATCATTACCTTTCACCAAATAGAAAATGTGTTGGAGTACTAGTCTTTGATCAATAGAAAATTGGGTACATATCGCATAATTATTGATGTTTAGTCCGGACACTTCTCACACGGTTGGATCATCCCTGGATTATCCTTAATATGTGAATCATGTGATGCAGGATTCAATTGGTGGAACAGTGAATGGGGCAGCAAATACATAATATTTTGTGGGACACAGACCGTGTTACACATTGTCAGACAGACACAGGGAGAGAGAGAGAGAGAGAGAGAGAGGGTAGGGGCTCAACATGGTTATTAATATGAATGCATGACATCCTTAGGATTACATACATATATACAAAAAAATAGAGAGAGAGAGGGATGGGGGATGTTGGTAACCTGGAAAGAATTCTGCGAGAAATAATTTTTGATAAAAGCTCCTTAATGAAAACTCGTGGGAGAAACTAGTAGGGAGGGGACACTTTTGTATAATATTAAATAATATTACACATTCAATATTATAATACAAGAACCCCAGGTTGATTTATCATAATTTCATTATTATATCATACTTCTATTATTCCTCCACAACCATCTCTCTCTCTCTCTCTCTCTCTATTTACTCTGGGTCCGAATAAGGGAGCTATACTTTTTACTGTATGACTACTGTTATGTACCTACAATATCCAAATGTTACTCTTCTTGCTGACTTTCTGACGAAAAGAAGAACCAAGGCGGACGTTGTTATAATAATAATAATAAAAAAAAAGTTGAATTTTTGTTCCCCGTTTATTTTATCAAAGACAAAACTATGGAGGGGACCGGATGTGCGTTGTTTCGTGCCAGTGTCCCAAATTGACAACTTTATTTTCTTTATGGTACAACTTTCACATTATTATTATTTTAGCAACTGGAAGTATTTTTTTTCACCTTAGTTTTTCTTATCTTTTATATCAAAAGGGGAGCTATAATACTTTATATTTTACTCTTTACTTTTAATCATCTTTTTATTTCTCCTCCTTTTTAACTGTTTTTTTGGGACTCTCTTGAGTTTAAGTCGTCATATGCATTTTTGCATTTAGGATTTTAGAGTCTACACGGACAAGGAATCAGGTCAAATGTTTTATTTTTTGTGCAAAAATAAAAACTTTTTTTTTTCAACTTCTCTCTCGTGAGATAGCCTTGAAAATGAAAAAAAAATTGTATAATTTTTTTTCATCCCTACTAAAATTACTGTTACGCTTCGAGTCAGTCAAGACTAGTAATTATAATAAACAATATCCTTTTTTTTATCAACAGATGTGACAATCATTAAATCATTAATGAAAAGGAAATGATGACGATTGCATACAAATAAATTCTTTTTTTTAAAAAAATGGAATTTGAGAGAAAGCTTCTTCATCAAATTGAATTATACATAGAAAAAATTATCATGTGATGAAAATAACAAGACGTGTAGTCATCATCAGACTCACTTTTTTATATCAATATCTATTAAAAAACATGCTGAGCTTCATACCAATGCAAATGCTACTGGACTCTCTCTCTCTCCCTGCTACCGTTATAGAAAATAGTGGTGGTGCTGATGGTGGTTCAAGATTATGATCAGTGACTTAAGTTTCAAAAAGTAAAGGCTCAAGATTCAAATCTACCTGTCCCAGTATAAAAGGGAGCCTTGAATGAACAATACTTTTTTTTATTCATGGAAGCAAGAGAGAGAGAGGCAGAAAATTGTTCCTATAAAAACTCCAGGAGCAGCTCCTCTCATCCATATGCGTTCCTTCATTGTTACAATAATTATGCTGAAACTGAAACTCTAATCGTTAGAGCTGGAGCTAGAGCTCTGTAACATGTGCATTGTAGAAGGGGGCCTACGTAATTCTTTTCGTTCTAGTTAAATAAATGTTTATTCCACTCTCTTAGCGTGTTTCAATGCAAGAGAGCCAAGACATTAATCATATAGAATATAAAAAAATACAGTCATATCTCTTAGTTTTTCAAGTGGGGGAAAAATTACAGATACTAAGCCTAACTACTACTTTATGTATAATAGAAAAGTGTTAAGTGTTATGGATTGTAAGTTGGTAGTTTCCAGCTTGACAAGAAGTCACAATTGTTGCACAATAGAAAAAAAGAAAAAACACAAACGAATTTAAAACATTCCTTCATCCCCCTCCCTCTCCCTCTCTCTCCTCATGTTGTATTAGTAGTGGCTGAGTATCCTGTGAAAAAATGGAGAACATTTTACATGGTAACAAGTCTACACCACTGCACTGTCTTTTAGAAATTAGACGAGTCAAAGATATTTAAACTGCAAAAAATAGTGGTGGAGTTTTTTTTATTTAAGAAAAGAGAAAGACACACATGACACTGTGGAGGAAAAGCCCCGACTTTTTTGCTTCTCTGTTAATAGAATTGTATTGTACAATGTAGTTGACTGTAGAATATCTGTAGTGATGATGTACAGTGTAGACGATACTAAAAAACATCACCCTGAACTTGCATTACATTTCTCTACAAGATTATGAGTGGTTAACTAACTACATAATTTCATTTGTGACTTGTTAGTCTTCTCAACATTGTCGTTCTCATTTTGTTAGGTCATTATGGTAAGTGTTAAAGTTAATACAATTGTGTGTGTATGTGTGTACACCACTAAATGTCTTTCATGTTAATAGAGTGTAGGCGAGTTTTTTAAGAGAGGAAGGGTAATTTATAGGCAAAAGCTATAGCTAAGCTGGGGGTTTTTAAATTGGGGTCAAAGGAAGACGCGACATTATGAATGCTATTCCAAGGTTTATTTTTTTTATTTCTCTCTCTTGTCACTGTCTCTGCTAAAAAAAACTATACAAGTAGCAGTCAAGTGAACAAGAGTGCATACATTTCATAAAAGTTTTTTTTTTCAGCTGACAAAGTTTTGACACGACATAATATAATATCTCTCGTTTTTTTATAAACTATTTTTTTTGGTGTTACGAGAACATGTTAGGCATGTGTACTTTGCCCTGACCCATGCGTTGACAATATTGACAATGTTTGCAAACTTATGCTTGACTTGAATTTTAATCAAGTTGAAATTCTCTCTCTCTCTATTTTGTACACATGATAGTGAGTGTGTAGTGTAATGGTGAAAATATTAATAGACATTAATTATTTATGAAATCATTATTTTCACTATTATGTCTACTTACATGTCTCTTTAATGTTTGTATCATGCGTGAAAAAAAAATATTTGTGTGCCATGCATTTGTGTTCTATCGTATCACCCAACGACTTGTCACTAGGAAATTTGATGGTCAAAAGAAATCTTGTGTAATATTTCCCATGTATTCTATTTATTCTCTCTTGTTTGGAATATTGTATATATATACAGTCTATTAAAAAAAATTTAACTTGAGGTTGGATAATATTACTGTGCACGTGACTTGGATGTGGGTTATATGGATATTATTAATGTTGAAAATATTTAAACTATTTTTTTAAAATAAACAGGTATTTTTTTATTGTTGATAACTTAGGAAAAGCATTTTTTAGGTTGAGAGATATTTAAACTAAAATTAGAAATTAGTTACAGATAATTAATAAAATAATTAATAAAATTGACCAACATTTTAAAAAAATTATATACAAAATTTTTGATTGGTCAGAAAAATAAATTTGTGATTTGTCCACTGAGCTCAGTCCTCTACATAGTTTAGGCTTTTGTTGAGACTGACATTCAAGAAAGTTGACTAAGAGAGAAGAGAGAGAAAATGTCTGGGGAGTCGTCTGTACAAATAAAAATAATATTGACATGGAGTAAATAAGAGAAAAAAAAGATTTTTCATCCATGATCATCAAAGTCAAAGTCAAAGCCAAAGCCAAAGTTAAATTAGCCATAACTTGAAGTTAGAAAAAGAAAGAGGCATGCAACTTACAACTATTTTTTCCCTCTCTCTCTCTCTCTCTCTCTTCCGTCTCTGATGTAATATTTAACTATTTACTGAGTGAGGGCTGGTGAGGAAGTATGTGAAAAAAACGGAAAATTCCAATTTGAATTTGTGAACCGAGAAACCTTAACCATTGTATTCTACACAAGTTATGTAACTTTGTATCATGTTAGACATTACAGATATAACAAGTACAGGAGTACAAGTACTCATTGGTTTTTGGGGCTACAACTAGTGGTCACATTATGATAATATGTTTATACACACCGGATTTAGTCATGTACATAATAATTCATACATTAAAAGAGAGAGAGAGACAAAAAAAGCAGAGTTTTTGTATCTGTAGCTTAGTGTCGAGTAGGTGCTCTAAAACATTGTTGTCTTGTTGTTCCATTAGGCCCACTATTTTACATGGCTTTTTTTTGGTCTTGTGTACATCAAGTCAAAAAAGTACGTGAGACAATAGACAGCACATGAAATTAAATAAAAAGCTATGGAGGTTTATCTTATTATTATGATTGTCCTCGTCTATACTGACTGCACAGAGAGAGAGAGAATATAAAAGTATATCTGTAGTGATGAAAAATGTTGAGAAAATGTGTATATCTGTATATAAAAGTAGTAGGTAGAATTTTTTGTGCTTGACTTTGTGGATTCTAATTCGAGGGATACAACCACAATATTTTAAGACAACATATGACTAGGTTACAAGTTTAAGACTTGAAAAAATTTTCAAAAAAAAAGAGTATGATACATCTTGTAAATAATTCGTACAGGGTCTGAGTCTGTATCACGGATGAAGTGTGGTAATAAAACTAAGGTAGATGGATAGAGATAATTGCATACACTATATATATGATATTTATAATGCATATCTATTGTAATTTTGTTGGTATCTACCCAGGGCCTCATAATGGATGATCTTTTTATATTATTATACATTATACATATTCTCTCTCTCTCTCTGCGTATGTGGGATAATAATAAGAAAGGGCAGTGGTGATAATCAATATTACATAAACACCTTGAACTCTCATCATCATCTGGTGCGGCGGTTTTCTTACTCACTGAAGAGGCTTCAAGATGTGGAATTGTCTGTCTCTCTTTTTTCTTCTTTACTTGTTACTTCTTTCAACTATAGCTCTCCTATCTTTTTGTTAAGATTCATGCATTTACAAGGCCAAGGACTGAGCCACAGGCTGGAAAAAAAATTGTATATCTATTCTCTATGTAGAGAGAAAAAAACGCAAAGGAAGGAATGAGAGTGGTGCTGTGATGGGGAATAGAAAATAGTTAAACTGCATAGAAAAAAAAACTACAGTCATACTTACCTACATTTAACATTAAACTATTCTTTTATTACTGTAGTTCCAAAATGTATGTAATACTCAATTCCATCTCTATATAGGGGCACTACTTCATACACATCAAATCAAAGTTTTTATATTATACTCTCTCTCTCTCTCATACCTTACACACTCAGACAGTCGTGGACTTGAAAAGGAAACGCATTTTCATAAGTATAACTTGTGCATAATCATCATCATACACTCACTCTCTCTCTCTCATGTAACTTTATTCTGTAATATCACTTATGTACAGCACAGACTTATACTAGTCTCAAAGACAAGGTAGTAAAAGTCAGGCAAGTAATAATGCATATAACCACCTTCATCTTTACTTAACAATGAATGTACCTATATGTCTACAACTATAGCTCTCGGGGCTGCATTGATATGTAGTTATGCTGTAGAATCGAAAGTGAATGTACTCATAAGGAATATTATAGTTACACACACACAATATGTACTGTAACATATAATAAATAGCACACACAGAGAGAATTGTAGCTCCACACAAGTAGGTCTGTCTGTTGTGCTCTCCGAAGAAAAAAAAATTATGTCACGACTATGGAAGAAGATGAAGAAGAATAATAAAAAACAAGATCTTTCTATCCCTCTCTGTTTCTCTCTCCCTCTCCCTCTCCCTCTCTAAACTTTTTTTTGCCTGGGATGCCAATGGAGAGGATTCATGATATTATTATGTATGATAATCACTTTTGAATTGTACTTTTTTTTCTCCCTTTTAGATGGTTAGCAGTTAGATGGACTTTAAATTACGTTGACGATTATAGCTAAAAAAAAGGAACAAGACTTGCTCCTCTTATGCTCATGAACTATATAAATTTCTAGGGTAGGGACTAGACTAGGGAGACCAAAGTCTAAGTAACATGGCAAATGTCTATTTTTTTTATTGAATCATGCAAAGCATTTTGCGTAAGAGACTGTATTTTATATTTTTCTTTTCATTTCCAGTATTTAAATATAATTCCCCTTTTCCCTTTTTCTTTCATATTCATTTTTTATTGGCATATCTGTATGTACAAAGTGTAGAATTTTTGATACCTTTTCTAGCTTGACTTGTAACATAAAAAATTTATTATGATTCAATAGTGAATATTTCCATTCATTTCATTGAATTGAAACGGGAAGGGATGAGGAGGAGATGGGGGGGGGGGGGAAGATTTCGTGAAGTGGTATTAGTTTTATAAAAGAATCAAAAAATCAAATATTGTACTTGAATAATAATTCAATCGTGGGGCTGTCTAAGTGTCTACATGAAATATTAAGTTTAACTTATATACACACACATGCTTCATCCCTTGATTGTCATATTCTGTAGATTCTTATCCTCATTGTACTGATGAGAGAGAGAGAGAGAGAGCTGGTCATGGCATCGCTTTATTGCGTGCCATGAGTTTTTATCTTATATAACTCTCATCGTCAGTAGCATATAGTTCTGGATATGGACTCTCTGGACTAGGTTCAAGGAAACATTTCTCATACCTATACAATTTTTTCATGACTCTTACAATTGTGCTATAGGGCGTATCTGCAGACAGACAGAGAGAGAGAGAGAGAGAATCTTGTAAAATACACAAGGTAACTCATGCATAATCCTCAAACTACAGACACAAATATATATCCTGTGAACATGTAGGTAAACATAAAGTGAGTAAATACGAGTAATCTCCAACTTCCACTGAAGAGAGAGAGAGAAACAGAAATGATGAGTGATATTGGGAATGGTATCATCAAGACGTGTATCTGTATTTAAAAAAAAACAAATAATATATTGACCACATCTTATATTTTTATACATTTATAGCAATACAAAAATTCTAGTGGTGCATCTTACACAGTTAGATAGAAGATGACCATACTGACACAATAGGAGATCTGGAGAGAATGCAAAGATTAAAAAAAAATATACAAAACACAAACACATCATTATCTCTCTATGAGTATAAAAGAAGTTTTTCTCTCTTGTAACTTTTTGAATCTCGTGTAGGACCCCTTTTTATCGTTCAAAGGAGTTGAATATTATTAATATTAATCGTTCCAAAGACGCTCTATACTGTAACAAACTAATCATTGAATAGCATCCTCCTCAACTTATTTTTTTCTTTAAGAAGCGGAACTCCTTTTAAATTTTTTTTGTCTCTCTCTCTCTCCTTAACTTCAATTGGTCTATTGACAAGAGAAATGGAAAATTCTTGGACTTTAAAAAAATCGGATATTCTTTTTTTTTGTTGGGTTTCATTTTATAAAATATACAGACAATTTTTTTTAAAGAAGCTTAAAAATTAAATTAATTTTTTATAAATTAATCATTTTAATTGCCAAAGGTCAAAGGTGTAGACTGTAGACTCACTCTTCATTTTCTATTGTTTTTATATACAATACTACTATTTTTTGTAAGATGAAACATGTTATTTAGTATTTTTTGTTGAGTGTTGCATTTTTTTTATTTGTGTCCATTTATCTAATTATGGAGAGGTTTGATTTTTAAATAAATACATTTTAACTATTTCTATTCTATGACTCACAACACTAATTATGTACAGTACAGGTACTTTTTACACTATAAAACAAGTGTACCTTCCACTCAGTTGTCTCTCGTGATGAATAGCCATTTTAATTTTTTTTTTCGTTCAACAGTACATAAAAAGAACATGGCAAGTAAATTACCATAAGAGTCAGAATTTATAAATAAACTAAAAAAGTTATCCGGTTTTTTTTAGCAATAATCATGCAATGAACGAGCCAAGATGATACAAGGCTTGAGGGGATAACTTTGACCCTATGAGTATCTCTACATATTTTTTTATTGCCTCAAGAAAATAATCTTGGATTGAAAATCGACAATCTAATATTATATTATACAAGATTCGATATTTTTATGAACAATTCTTTTTTTTATCATAAAATATGTACTCTGATGAGGCTCCACTCTTTTGAACAATGAGACTGTATGTACATACAACAATAACATTTTTCCCTCGACACTCTTGATCTAGAAAAAGTGTTGAGAATTCTACAGACAGAAAGAGAGAGATGAAAGGAATGAAAAGCAAATGAGTTATAAACTTATTGTTAACCTTCCCTTCACACAACTCTATAAATGTACAGGTATGAACAGGAGTAGCATAGGAGCAAAGTTAATTAGATGTTATTTTGAGAGGTCTGTGGTGAGCTGAGAGTCTCATTTTTTTGAGGGATTTAAAAGCCTCTTTCTTGATAAAAGATTGAGCCATGTAATGAGACATATTATTCTGATTTTGTAAATTTTTTTCCTCTTCAAGACTCATTTTGTGACTACACACACGCGGTTAAAAGCTTAAAAAGAAAGTCCCCACAAAAAGTGTAACAATGCATTCTGTACTTTATGAATTTTTGAGTAACGTAAATAGTCTAAATATCCATCATGATGAATGTACATAAAATGAGTCTCTCTCTCTCTTTAATAATGGAGATAAGGCCAAGGCGGATAAAAAATTCTTCTCAAAGTCACGTTGCTCTTCCTTATATATGCATCGTACTCCCCTCCTACTCTACTCCATTTATAAATGTTCTTCTTCTTGTTTCGTCAACTTAATGCCTTTCATTTTTACGTTGATACAAATTCTACCCTACGTCCCTCCATTACATAATATACCGGGTCAAAATAGTCTGAGTCTGAGATTTTTTTTTGTAAAATGTATCGGTGTACACTTTTTGTGTGTTGTGTACATAACACGGTAGACTTATTATCATTAGTTAGGACCATCTTATGGTCTTGGCTTGGCTCACAATTTGTGAAAAAAAGAGCAGGATATTTTGTGTATATATGGTAGTTTATAGCTCTCCACATTTATGAGGGGGGATATTCTTTATAACTATACATGATGTGTACATATAAAGCACACAAAAATTTTAAACTACAACTAGCACATTTTTATGTTTGGACATACCAAAAGCTTACAATCTTTTTGAGAGAGACACAGAGTAGCAAACAAGAGAGAGAGAGAGACGTTTCTTTTTCCAGTGAGAGAGTGTACAAGCACAAGAATAATATTGAATGCTGTCTCCATCAATGCACACTTGTGCTCTCTGTGTATTATTATTTCTATAAGTATAAAAAAGACATGTCTTAAACAATATGACTTTTTTTTACAATGAGGATGAGCATGTGAGGATTTTTGATGGAGAAGAGAAAGAGAGAGAGAAATGTGTAAGATGTAATATTAGATGATGTGTAGTAAAAATAAAAATGCATCTGCTCTTCTCTCTCTCTCGTTGAGAAAAGAAGAATTGATCCCTTTTTGATGGAGACTGGTGTGCCGATGTCGGTCCGACAGACTCTCATCTCTCGCCTTTTAAAAACTCCTACTATCTCCCTCTCTCTCTCTCTCTGGGTGTATACACAAACAGAGATGGAAAATCTGAAGCGAACCTCTCTATGTAAACTCATTTGTTCACAGAGAGAGAGAAGATGGAAGGAGAGACGGTGATTTTTTTTAACTACACTAGATGTATCATTTTATTTATTTTTATGTTCCAGAAGCTTTTATACTATACTCAGTGAACTTCACCGTCATCCCACGATTGACACATTGTATATTTACCACCAAATTAGATTGAATCTCTCAATCGTATTCAAGGTCCCGGTCTTTCAACTTGTATATCTGTACACACACAGACTTTACTCTTGTACATATATATGTACCTTATATCTGTACAACCATCCCTTCATTCTCTTGATCATCTTTTTACAATAATATCAACTCTCAAAGGATGCTTCGTCTGCCTGCCAGCTATATATAAATATATATATGTATAACCATAGTCTAACTAGCTTTTTTTACCATTTTAATTCTTCTATGTATCTCTCTCTCTCTCTTCTCCAGTATCAAACATATTACTAATTCATTGTCGAAATAACATGTACATAAATACATATATATAGAGAAGAAGTTGAAGCGTTCGTGAAAATTTTTGGTATAGAAATACATGCTCCCCACGATCTCTCATTTTCATTCTCTATCTCACATGAATCGTATGAAGGCTTATAAAATATATGTTAACTTGTTCTTCATTATAAGAGTGGTATATAGTCCCTGATCCATATACGGGGGTAGTTTGTATACATGGAGGATAAAAAAATAGAAAATATGGACTAGAATGTAATTCATTTTGAGATTTTGATAACTTTTCACTTCCACATTTCCACCTATATATTATCTTGTATGTCTTCCCCATGTGTGTGTGTGTGAGTGTGTTTTCATTTCCACTTATTTAAATTAAAGATAGAGAAAGACTTTTGACAGGAAAAAAAAAATACATGGCTACAACCAAAAGTCATCATTTGTTCAATTCATTTTCATTGTGTTTGTGTGTATCTATCTATATTTATATGTTAGTTGGTTGTATGATATAAAACCCATTTTTTTCTTCATTCACTGAATCGTAGAACCTTCCTTATGTACCCCCCCCCCCCTCTCTTCCTCCTTCTTAGTCTAAATTCTTGAGTTGTGTTTATTACAACATCTCTATCTTGGATTCAGTGTATTCTGTATTATTCTTAATTTCTCAATAAAAAATATTTTAATAAAAAAAACAACAAAATAATCAAAATCCTGAATGAGATTCAAATTCATTTGTTTAAATTGGCATTGTCCTTATTTTTTTATGTTATTAAACTTGTAATTTGTTGGCAGTTGGCAAATTCTACATTTTTTTGGGCTAAGGTAAATGAATAGTTAATGAGATACCTAGAGTGTGTGTATATGTATGTGGTATGACTAATAATAATAATAATTTAAATAATTTATACCATCATTACTTTCAATGCTTCATTTCCTCCCTTGATCTAGTCTTTTAATAAGGAGGAGGTCAATTAAAACATTAAAAAACAAACAGCAAAAAAACTAAACACATCAAATTTTCGTCTCTTTCTACTCTACTCTACATACATATACAGGGTGTTAAATAACCTTTCCCCCCCTCCATAGACAAGACCAGACATGTCAAAAAATTTTCAAAAACACAGTTTTGTAGAGCATTTAATTGTGGATTTTTCAAAAAAGTTTCACTGACCTAGGTCAAAGGGTACAGGCATGAGCGCGCAAATTCAA